>JZKD02S1418200.1:85237-135970 GCA_000966675.3 Picea glauca | reverse complement strand
GAGAGAGAGAGAGAGAGAGAGAGAGAGAGAGAGAGAGAGAAATGTAACAAAGTTTTAAATTAAACTCATTTTTATTCGGTTTTTTGTTTTTAAATTTGTTTTTACATTTAAAAAAAATTTAAAATTTCTCTTTTTTTAAAGTGTTCTGACAAAAATAGTTAAGTTTGTGTATTTTTTACAATTTTTCTTTTTTAAATTCTAAGGGGAAGGTGAGGCTGGAGTAAGAGTGGTTAGGGTCATTTTGTTTTCAATAGTATCAACTTCTTAGATTATGGTTTGAAAAATGTTGCAATTTTAAGTTTATAAAAACAAGAACGTGCACTACTAGTGACTCTTTTCGATTTGAGGGTTGATTTTAAAATTTTGATTGTAATTGTACTGGTTGCTAAGGCTATGGTTTCAAACAAGTTGTTTTTTCAACTTCAAAAATCCAAACGCGTACTACTCATAACACTGCTTTTTCATTCGGGGGATGATTTTAGGATTTTGGTTGCAATGGTACTAGTTGTTAAGGCCATGGTTTCAAAAAGATGTAGTTTTAAAACCCCCCAAAAATAAGGGTGCTACTATTAGCATAACTTTTTGATTTAGAGGTTGATTTTAAGGCTTTTTCTTACCCACATTACATGTTATGGTCACAAAGGGGTGTAATTTTAACCATCAATAGTAAAAAGGTGCCACTACTAGCACCACTTTTCGATTCAAGGGTTGATTATATTTTTTTGATGAAAAAATATGGGTTTTTAGGGTGTTGGCACAAGGGCAGACCTGGGGTTCAGCTCCAAGAGCGCACCAAAAAGACCCTAACTACCGACCCTTTCGGCAACACCTGCAAAGCAGATGAAGTCTCACTCGAGGTAGAGGTAGGGGTGGTTGCAGGACTCTAGTATCTGCAACCTTAGCTGGGACACAGATCTGTGATTGTAGCACCTTAAGAGATCACCCACAAAAGACATGAGATCTACGCATACCTTGCCAAATCCTCCTTCCTTGAGCTAGGTTACAACACAAAGCCTCTGTACAGTCTCTTACAATCACTTTCACTTAGCCTTGCAAGCCTCACACAGTATGGAAAAAGCATTTAAAACTATCATTTAGCACAACATCACACATATGCATATCTTTCCTTAGCACTTAGAAACCTATCAAGCCCCTCTTTACATCGCATAGACATCTATGTATACATTAAAAAAGGGACTAAACATGAGTAAACCCATGGGCTGACATCCCCATACCCATTACATAATCCCCCCCCAAAAAATCCCTAAACAAGGGGCCAAGATCCCGCGATCTCCACTTCGACTTGTGCTCCGCCTTCGACAACTTGTCAAAGTCCCAAAATATGTCAAACCTGACCAAGGATCCTCAAAACTTGGTCAAGGGCCAACAGGCCCCCAAAAATCACTTGTGACTCATCCCGAGTCACTCTGATCTGGGTAGCTCTACCTCAAAATCCTCGAGCTGCTTCGACCTGTTGCTGCGCCAAGGCCTCCTGCTCGACGAACTCTTGGATAACTACTTTGTTGACAGGTCCCTCTAAATGTTGTTCGACTGCAGTGACTACTTTCTCTAGTTTTTCTCCTCATCCTTCAATCTACTCAAACAATTGACAAGATTCATCCTAGACAGGATGGATCCTCTGAGTCACTTCCATGAATTTGTTCTGTATGGCGTTGACCTGTTGTTGAGCAGTGCATTGTTCCTGAGATCTTTTCATTATTTCAACTGCTGACAGGAGCTTCAGCTGCACCTGTATTGTCGTTGCTTACTTCTTTTCCTCCTAGAGTTGGGACTCCAGTGTCTTCAGTTCGGGGTCCTCAGTAAGTCGCTCATAAGTCTGGACACTACGATCACTTAGTTGTTTACATTCCAAAGCTAAGGTCTTGATTCTCTCAACTACGCTTCAATTAGTTTCTTCTCGTTGATCTTGCATGTCCTGCGGAGTGCTTGGAACTGTTTGTACTCTAGGTCTTCTATTCTTTGTTGAAGCTACTAGATGGATTCAACAAGCTGCGCTACTTGATGCTCCACTGGTTCTTTTTCTTTTCTCTCTAACCTTGTTACAGAGCGAAGTGCTCTGCTGACTGCTTCTTTTACTCCAATATGCTCCAAGCGCAGCGGTTCTTTCTCTAGTTGGATCTGTGATTTCTCCTCTTCAAACTTTGAATGGAGGTCATCCTTCTACTATTGTGTAACTCGGAATTTCTCTACTACTTCCTCCTGTGCTTGCTTCATGGCCACTATGGCCCATTCTTTTTCTTTTTCTGCACGACGAAGGCGAGCTTCAGCCGCATCAGCTATTCTGCGTAGTTGGGTAGGCTCATCTCCTAAATCTGGTTCTTCTGATGGAGGGGGCGCAGTGGACACTGCGCGGCTGGAGTGAAGGGCTTGTTGTACCCCTCTGAGTTCTTCCTCAATTCTATCATACATGACTACTTGTTTGGCTTTGTCATTCTACAAAATGTCCTGCGAGGTGTCTGATACAACTGCGATGATGAAGTCAAAGTCATCGAGCGTGAGCACAATCTGCAACTTGGTCTTACTAGCTCTGGATGTATTTCGCAAGGCGGGTTTTGTGGGAGAAACCTTTATTTTCTTAGATGGATCAGTCTCATCAATGGGATCCCTAGGCGGTGTTACTTCTCTTTACTTCTGCTGATCTTCTTTCCCATTGTTCTCTTCTTTATCTACTTTGTCATTACCTCCTCCTCTAGGTGATTCTGAAGTAGTTTCTTCTGATGCACTGCTTAGGTTCTATACCTCTTCTATCTTCTTCCTTCTGCTAGTTCTAGGTGTGTCATGTTCTTCGCGAGTGGCCTCCGGGATTTCGATTAGTTCAAGGTGGGATAGTTCTATGGGGTCAATAGAAATGAGGAGCTATGTAGGCTAGTCCTTGGTTATCTCTTCTAGGTCCTCTTATGTGAGCTTATAGTATGACTAAAGCTCTTTTTTAATCTCATCCACATGTGCATTGATGTAAATGAAGTGTCGATCTGTGTGGAACTTCATAAGTGGCTTGAACCGATGTAGAGTGTTCGATGTCATACGAGGGACATCTTCAATAGCGCTTTTTAATTGGAGATAGTATGTATGGAATATTGTGTTCCACTGCCACTGTTTTCCCATATCGCTTGAATACTAGAGCGTAGTGAAATTTGTAGCGAGCGGCTCGAACAACTCAATGTCGGGGAAGGTCGCACATTCCAGCATCTCCCAAGATGTAAATGCAATGAGGATGAGGAGCCAACTAAAGTGGAACTCATAGCCTTGATCCTGAGCTTTGCGACAATCCAATTCTAACTGGTTGACTAAGTACTTTTCCCAATTCATCTGTAGTCCTTCTACGCAATTCCCAGCAAGGTCAACAATGAACCCTGTGACCTGTGTAGGTCTGTTCTTTCTTACTAGCTTCCCTGCAATCAACTGGCAGGCCAGGCGCACTGTGCCATTTTGGATGGAGGCTACCTTGTAGCCTCGCATCCCCTTTTCTACATTGCCATAGGTATCCTTAATCCTATGTGCCAGGGCACGATATGCAACTTTCCCTGGGTAGAATTCATATGGGTTTGGTCTTTACATGCTCAATCCAGTGATCCTATGGATCAATGTTGGGTCAACGGTGATGTGTCTGTCTAGTCACATATAACCGCCATGGTAGCACGACAGTAGGATATTAACACACACATTAACTTCCTGATGCCTTCCAAAATGTGGTATCTTCATCACATTCAAGATAGTGGATTGCGCGAGGTTCATAGTCCATGGTTGGGGGATTATCCTCGAGTTCTTCCCCTTCGTCCTAGTCAAGTAACTGTGAGGGGTGAGCATGTTGTGGTTCTTGCGATCCCCTAGGTTTAATTCACTGAATTTTAATGTCATGATCCTGTCTAGATGGGTTTGAACTGCACGTATCCCCTTCAGGAGGTACGCAGTGACCAGGGTATAATCAAAGTCCCTTGGGACAATTTCATGACTCACCGTGTTGGCTAGGGGAAGGATGTAGTCAGGCAGGATAGACAGGATCAACTTCACATTCACCAAGTCATATCGATGCTTGGTTCTTTTCTTGGCTACGGCTCGGGATGGTCCAGATCCACGAGTAGTCGACAAAGAGGCCTGCACTCCTCTCGTCGATGAAGCTTGAATCCCCACGGACATTACTTTTTCTACCATAAAATAGATTAGAACTTCTTCAACCGACTTCTCTATGGCACCGATTTCATCCGACATGCACACTCTCGATCAGATAACTCAGGTCGACGAATGAATGCTCAATGTAATAGAACATGTGTCGAAGGATTAGTAAACACAACGTGGTAGCAATGGGTTCTTCTGTTGGCTTGTATACAATTCACGAAAGTGTTCTCAGTGTAATAGTCGATGGACTAAGTAGACAACAAGGTAATAGATCTCTTCAACAGGCGAGAAGCCTTCATCAATGCAGTTATTTTCGTTACGACACGGTCCCAATGGTCTCATGGCGAGCTTTCTGGTCATAACTGTTGTTCTAATCGTTCGAGAGTCTTGGTCTAATGGTCATAATAACTCCAATGGTTATATCGCTTTGCCATGGAAAAGTGCAATTTTGTGCTGTTCTGATATCCCGATGAAGTTCCAGTTTTGCAAACCTTCCTTCTGCGAAGTTTCCTCTGGAACCTCCTATAATTTTTCCAACTTTGCCTTCTTCTTGCCGAGCTTTCTATCATTTTCCCCTATGATATGTGTTACTGGGTTCCTCTTCCCATTCTAATTCTTATCTGTACTCAACATAGTAAGTTCACGTTGTTGATATTCTTTCATAGGGTTAGAGAGTAGTACTTCTTCTCTGTTTGAGGTAGGTGTTCTACTCTTCTGTACAAACAGATATTGTAAGTCTTCCTAGGTTTTATTTATCTTCGACATCCGGATTTATGGTCCTCAGTAGCTTGACTGGTCCTCTTGTTCTTTTAGTAAGTGTTCTATCCTCTTCGTCATGAAGTCTCTTATTTCTTGCTTCTTTTGTTCTATGGCTTCCTCTTCTTTTCTTTTGGTATGATCCTTCTCAATCCAGGTTTTTACCAGTAACATAGAAAATGGGGCGTTGCTCTTAATAAATTTAACAACCTCAAAATCTTCCTTTTTCAAAGTTCCATGAACACTCATAGATATCTGGGTAAGTATTCCACATAGGGTTATCAAATTTCCTCTAAATAATCCTATTCCTCCTAATGAAGGACTCATAGCAGGCTCTCCTAAAATTTCCCAGGTTCTTTCTGTCACGATATTCACCTGTGTTTCCTCTTCCAGAATACAGTCAATGTCGAAGTCTCTTATTCTTGTTTCTATGCACTCTTTTTCTTTGAAGATCTTTGATAATTTGACATTTTTGTGATCATTCAGGGTTTCTTGCATTTGTAATAATACATTCTCTGATTCTTTCAAGGGTTCTGTCATGGTCTCAGTTTCTTGACCTTCCTCAGGGTTTTCTTGTCTCATAATCATTCTTTCAAGCTTAGAAATCATTCTAGGGAAATCCAAAACTTCATGATCCATAGCGTTACAACAAAGAAAACTAGATATTCTCCTAGGGAATTCCTTAGCAAGATGTCCTAGTCTTATGCAACTATAACAAAGGGTTAATCCTCTTTTTCTGTTAAATTATTCCCAACCTTTCTTGTACTGCGTACTAGGATCATAGTAACTAACCTGCAGAAAATTCTTCCTAGGGTCCAGCATCTGTTTGTTAGTCCAATCATTCTTTCTATGCACAGGAATAACATACCTTTCATTATTCTTACTAGATATACTCATATCAAATCTTCTTTCTTATAACTGTGCCCTAGTTTTCAATCTAGGACAAAATTTATCAAACATACCTAGATCCATACTTTTGAAACAAAAATTTCCACCTATCTTACTTTTATCAAAGCACAAAGCTTTCAGATCTTACCTCTTTAATAAAAAAGTTTCACTGATCTTACCTCTTTTCTTCAGATCTTCCTCCTTTCTTAGCACATAGCTTCGCATTCAAGTAGAATACTGTGCATTAGGGAAACAGATCTACACACAGATCTTTCTCTTTTCTTCAGTTCCTAGCAATCATAGTTTTAGGTCTCGGCAAAGGAACCATTTGTTGGCACAAGGGAAGACCCAGGGTTCAGCTCCAAGAACGCACCAACAAGACCCTAACTACCGAACCTTTCGAAAACACCTATGAATCAGGTGAATTATCACACGAGGTAGAGGCAGGGGTGGTTGCAGGACTCCGGTGTCTGCAACCTTAGCCGGGACATAGATTTGTGATTGTAGCACCTTAACAGAGCACCCGCATAAGACATGAGATTTGCATGCACCTCTCCAGATCCTCCTTCCCCAATATAAGTTACATCAAAAATCCTCTGTACAGTCTCTTACAGTCACTTGTACTTATCCTTGCAAGGCTCACACAGTATGCACAAAGTATTTACAACTATCATTTAGCATAACATCACACATATGCGTATCTTTCCTTAGCACTTAGCAAGGTATCAAGCCCCTCTTTACATCACCTATACATCTATTTATACATTACAAAAGGGCCTAAACATGGGTAAACCGATGGGACAACATCCCCGTACCCGTTACATAAGCCCTAAACAAGGGGTTGAGATCCCGTGATCTCCGCTTTGGCTTACGCTCCGCCTTCGACAGCCTATCGAAGTCCCAAAATAGGTCAAACTTAACCAAGGATCCTCAAAACTTGGTCAAGAGACAATATAGGGCTAGAGTTCTCATTTTGAAGTCACAGTTCTCGTCGGGTTGGTAATTGAGTTTTGCCCATCTCAAGAAAAATACTAATTATTTTAATTATTACTAATTTCATATTATTCACTCACTCATATCTTACTCCATGCACAAGTAGTTCTTTTATTAAAATGAAAAATAGAGATTATTCATCAAATCCCAACCTTTTTTTCTATTTTCACTCTTAGATGTTTCCTAGATGCCTTTTGTTTTTTCTCATTGAGTGGGTGCACATAATTTTTTTTTTTTTAATTTAATTAAAATTCATTTTATTTGCATTTAAATCATCCCTTTCTATATGTATTTACACTTCCAATTATAAAGTAAATTCAATTTCCCTTTTCATAAAAATGTGCATAAGTCTATATGATCAATAAAACCACCCATGCAATTCATTCAATTTCCCATGCTAAAAAAAATGCATATGCCAAAGGATAATTTTCTCCAAAGTATACATAAACCAAATCAAAGTCAATACCAAGGGTGACACCAAGTTAACTGAGAGGATTCAAGTATTTTTTACCAAGATCTAGACATGAGCACTAAAAATATTCAACTACCCTACACCAAGAACCAGAAATAAACAAGGGTGCCATTTTTATGCATTCCCTTCAAGTATCATTTTTCAATTATGGGGATGGTGTCATGGTTGGGAGTTAATTAATCCAAATCATTCATCACTAGTGAGAGACTAATGGTCACTAAAGAATAAGGATTAACACCTTATTGCACACCCCTCAATAAGACCTCATAAGTCATTGAATCCATGGCCTACCCTTATGGAAACATGTAACATCTAGGAAAAACATATAAAACATATGTTTTCCAACCTATTACAGGGAGGGAGGATAATAGGTAGGAATAGATAGTCTATGTAAGGAAATAGAACACTTCCACACTAAACCTAACAAAAGAGAGGAAGAAAGATTAAATCTATAAAATATATGACAAAGAAAACATTTTGTACATAGATATTTTACCCTGGAAACCCAAACGGGAAAACCAACATTCCTTAAGCGTATTTATTTCTTGTTTTCTTATTCATTCAAAATAAAAGGTTGCATGCCTAACCTTGGTATACACCTAATACACACTCAACATCATACCTTCTTTCTTTACATAAGAAAAACCCTGTAGCCAATTCGACTTACATCTACATGACCAACAACCTCCAAAATGATTTCTCTAAAGATTAGCTTTTATAGAATTACAACACGCCTTATTTATAGGATTTATAGTAGGAAAAATCCAAAAGAAAGGTTCCAAAAAATGGTTACAGATCCTCACATATCATTGGATACAAATACTGTGAATCTTGAGATTCTATTATAGTCAACTACCAAGTCGGATTACCAGTCAACCTTTACCCGGTCTTCAGTCGGTTGCCACACGACCTATTTTTCGTTGACCTCTTCGACTTGTTGTTGATTATTTCGAATTCAACTTTTCCTAGTCGATCCACATCAATTTTCAAATTTCACTTCCATTCAATCCACCTCGACCAGACTTTCATTGCAAAGAATATAACAACCCAACATTCTCTCAATTGTTGTCTTCTTTGATGAAACCAGGATATTCCTGAAATTATATTCATAGACCCATGGTATTAATTCCCATTACCTCTCTGCACCAAGATAAATTCAAATAACTCATAGACTTGGTCAAAGAGTCTGCAATGTTTTCCAACGTGTCTACTTTCTCCAACAACACCTTGTTTCTTTCCACTATGTCTCTCATGAAATGGTATTGTACATCAATTTGATTAGTCTTGGAATGATAAGTTGGGTTCTTTTCCAGAAATATTGTGCTTTGACTATCACAACTTATCTTCATAACTCTCTGCTCAAACCCAATTCCTGAACACAACCTTTACAACCATACTTCTTCTTTACTTCCATGAGTGGCTGCCATGTATTCATATTTTGTTGTTGACAAGGCTATGACCACCTGTCACTTATTCATCCAGTTGATTTCTCCATCAAACATTTTGAACACATATCTAATGGTCGACCTTTTTCGATCTAGATCTCCAGCCTAGTCGACATCGACAAATCTAGGTACATTTACTTCACTGTCAACTCTAGATTTTCCTTGGTAGCATGTATCATAGTCTTTTGTGCGACACAAATACCTAAAATGCTCTCTTGACAACTATCTAGTGCTCCTTTCCATATGTTGACATGTATCTACTCAACACTCCCATTACATGGGAAACATCTGGTCAAGTGCTTACCATCACATACATTAGACTACCAACAACACTTGCATGGGGAACACATAACATATTCTCTATTTCTTCCTATGTATTTGGAAATTGTTTGACAATTAGCCTTTCTCCCACAGGAATTGGAAACATTACAGGTTTTCAATCATACATGTTGAAACATTTCAAAATTGTTTCAATATACCTCTTATGGTTCAACCAAAGCTTCCTAGCTACTAGATCTCTTTTGATATCCATTCCTAGAATTAAGTTCGTTGCACCGAGATCCTTCATGTCGAACTTGGAGGATAGTTTCATCTTCACCTCCTTTATTGCGTTCATGATATTTCCAATCAACAACATGTCATCAACATACAATGATACATATATGAAATGCCCATTTTCTTCTTTAGAATATATGTAGTGATCAACTTTGCTTCTCACAAATCCCAAACTAAGGATGTATGTGTCAAAATTTTGGTACCACATCCTTGGTGATTGCTTCAGAAAATAAAGGGATCTTTTCAACTTGCACACCAAATATTTATTTCCCATTACTACAAATTCTTTAGGTTGTTTCATTTATATTTCTTCTTCCAAGTCCCCATGTAGGAACACTATATTTAAATCCATATTTTCTATTTGAAGATCAAATGTTGCATCCAGGGACATTATTACTCTAATGGAAGTTAATTTTTCAACAAGGGAAAAAATCTCACCAAAGTCGACTCCTTTGACTTGGGAATATCATTTCACTATCAGTCAAGCTTTGAGTTTCTTAACTTGACCTACCACATTCATCTTCTTATTGAATACCCACTTGCTACTGGTAATCTTTCTTCTACTAGGTAATTCGAATAAATCCCATGTCTCATTATTGTGCAAGGGTTCCATTTCTTCAACCATGGTGTCCTTCCAGAGTCTACTCTCTATCGAGTCGGTTGCCTCCCTGATCGACTTGGGCTCGTTGTCAATGGAAGTTAACACAAATGCAGAACAAAATTTGGGCGTAATATACATTTCGACTGGTTTTCTTACTCATTCAGACCTCCTTACAACTGAGGTTAGTTGTTCCACCTCTTTATCTAATTCAACTGACTCATACGAATCATCTTCTTCATTCCTTAGTTCAAACCACACCTTCTTTGGATTATTCTCTGCTTGAACCATCACTTCAGACTCAAACTTCCTTTTGACTTCTCTGAAGACTATATGTCAATTGTATATTGTTTTCTTTGATGCAGGATCCTAGATCTTATATCCTTTCATTCCTTCTTTGTATGCAATGAAAATACACTTGCGTTCCTTCTTTTCCAACTTGCCCCTTTTTTCCTTGGGAACATGTAAAAATGCATCACATGCAAATGCTTTGAGATGTGAGACCGAAGGCTTCTTACCAGACCATACCTCATGTGGAATTGTGTCTACTAGTGTCTATGAAGGAGACACATTCACCATATGTTTTTAGTGTCGACCGCCTTTGCCTATAATTCTTGTGTGAGCCCAACACCAATGAGCATGCTCCTTGCCTTGTCCATCAACATTCTATTCATTCTCTCGACAAATTAATTTTATTGTGGGGTATATGGTCTGGTATTTTGGTGTGATATGCCACACTTCTTGCAGAAATGATCAAATTCCTTTCCACATAATTCACCATCATTGTCAGTTCTTAGCACCTTAATCTTCTTATCGATCTAGTTTTCTACAAGAGACTTAAACTCTTTTAATTTCTTGAAAACCTCTGATTTCTTCCTCGGGAAATATATCCATGTCTTCTTGGAAACATGATCTATGAAGGAGACATAATACATGGATCCACCAAGTGAAGGCACTAAAACAAGGCCAAACACATCACTATGAACCAATTCTAGAATCCCCTTTTCTCTTGTTGCTCTAGATGGGAACCTCACCCAACTTTGTTTTCCATATATAAAATGTTAAAAAAAGTTGACTTCTAAATTACATTCAGGAAAGTCTTCGACCATACCTTTGTTACACATAGATCGAAGTCCTTTTTCTCTAATGTGTCCCATACTCTCGTTCCATATCATGGTCGGGTCAACTTAATGAATACTTGTTGATTCAGTTTGAATCGACTCAGCCCAAGTTGAGTCTAGTCATTTCAATTTAAGGAACAACGATGTTGTTGCATCCAGTTGAGTCGACATTCCCTAAAAACTCATATAGGGTTCTAATCTAGACTCCTTTCATTAATACCATCACACCTCTGACCATATTGCATGTATCCTTCTGAAATAGAGTGTGCACTCCTGCATCACTCATCTTACTGATAGATATCAAGTTTCTTTCCAAACCTAGAATATGTAGCAAACCTAGAAGGTTTATACTCCTCCCATCCTATAGTGTTAGTCAAACTCTTCTCCGTCCAAAAATTTTGGTTGTTGAGTTGTCCCCCAAGAACACATATCCTCCTTTATATCGTTCATATTAACAAAACTATTCTCTATGTGGTGTCATATTATAGGATGATCCTAAGTCAATCAACCAAACATTTTGATCTGTCTGTGTATTGGTTGACACCAGATACACATTGCCTCCCTTATCTAGAGTCGTCTTTCTCTTAATCAAATGCTTCTGATCAGATCCTATACTAAATTTCATTAACTTTGACTTGTAGTCCCTTTTGTAATGCCAAACTTTACTACATTTCCAGCATCTTCTCTTTGACTGAACAAGGGATTTAGATCTACCTTTCGACTTAGACTTTATACTAGAGAATTTTCCTTTATATTTGTCAATCGATCGACCTCTCACCACTAATTCATATTTGGTCAATCCTTCCATGTTCTTCCTTCTCATTTTTTCTGACAATAGAGATGCAACCATGTATTCTAGTACTAATGTGGTTGAATTACTCCTTATAGACACAACTAAGATATCCTAGGAGTCTGGCAAAGAAAATAATAGGCTAATTCATTTCTCCTCCTTGATGATTTTAATATCCATAGAAGATAACTGAATTATTATAGTATTAAACACATTTAAATGCTCAGTCACCAAACTATCCTCATTCACCCTCAGAAGATACAATTTCTTTCTAAGGAACAACTTGTTTACTGAGGATTTTGACTGGTACAAGCTCCCCAACTTGTCCCATAGTTTCTTGGCTGAATCTTCATCTAAGACATTTAACAACGTCAAATCTACAAGACAAAGTCAAATTGTAATCCTTTCTATTCTCTTGCGTTTCTTGCATTCTCCTCTTGGCCTACTTGTCGGAATGGTACCTAGACAAACTACTTCCCATTGTTCTCAATCTACAAGGATATCTTCAATTTTAAGATTCCAAAGCTCAAAATTTTGGCCATTTATTTTTTTGATCTCTATTCTCGAGCTACTTGCCATTTTTTAAGAACAACTTTAAATATATTTGACTTACGATTCTTAATGGACCTAGGGTTTAGCTCAGATTTGAGGTTTTTAAACCAAGCTCTGAGGTTGTTAAACCAAACTCTGATACCACATGTAAGGAATAGAACACTTCCAAGCTAAAACTAACAGAAGAGAGGAAGAAAGATTTAAGCTATAAAATATATGACAAAGAAAACATTCAGTACATAGAGATTTTACCCTCGAAACCAAAACGGGAAAACCAATATTCCTTGAGCATATTTCTCTCTTGTTGTCTTATTCATTCATAATAAAAGATTACATGCCTAACCTTGGTCTATTTCTAAGACAAAATCGACATCATACCTTCTTTCTTTACACAAGAACAACCATGTAGCCAATTCGGCTTACATCTACATGACCAACAACCTCTAAAATGATTTCTCTAAAGATTATATTTTACAACATTACAAAACACCTTATTTATAGGATTTACAGTAGGAAAACCCTAAATAAAGGTTCCCAAAAATTGTGACAGATCCTCTCATATCATTGGCTAAAAATCTCAGGAATCTCAGGATTCTGTTATAGTCAACTACCAATTCGGATTACCAGTTGACCTTCATTTGTTCTTTATTCGATTTCCACATGACCATATATCGACCTCTTGTTGGTTGACCTCTTTGACTTGCTATCAATTATTTCTACAACAAATTTTCCCAGTAGACCCACCTTGTCTTTCAAATTTCACTGCCAATCTATCCGCCTCGAATAGACTTTCACTGCAAATAATATGACAACCCAATAATATAGACTTACTCTCCCTAATGGTACTCATGTCATATCTCATCATACGACCCTTTCCCATGTGTAAGCTTAGTTGGAAAATGTTTCCTTGTCTTTGCATACAACTAGAGACAATATATTGAATAACACTATCTAATAATAATGAATAAACAATAAGTAATTTCATGTACATGTCAAACATACATAATTCGATCCCATCCCGGGTCCACACATTTTGACTCAATCTAGAGTCAATATGCACCTATGGTTCTTCTTGTTACACTTGAAAACCCATCAATAACATCATATAACATAATATATTTCATCATGTAAACATGTATTCATTTCCAATTTCCATAGCATAGAGGAGTATCAAAGCATAAAACACAAAATATATATGTACACATCAAATTAGATCAAATTTCTAGATCACATCATCCACAAATGTATCTCTCAACCAACTACGTCATTCTTGTAACTAGACTTCCCTCAAATAATAACATCATATTATTCAATTAAATTCAACAAAAAATAGGTTACTATGCATGCTAAGGCCACCCCTTAGAGAAAAGTGCTAAGAGAAAAAAAAAAAAAAAAGTAAAATTGGGTAAGCACAAGGTACTAAGGAAAGGAATTTTCTCCGTACCTTTTCTCATTGAACATGGATTCCATTTTCTCAATGGAATAATATCAATAACACATTCCAATCCATCAAGTAAAGGGAAAAAGTTCACCACCAGTGCAATCTTGGTTACCAAGCAAGGGGAAATATCTATTGGATAGAAAACAAGAGATGTGAAATCTAAGCATGGAAAGGTGTTCCAATGAGAAAAGGAGCCATGCTTGATGGAAAAGGGATTTTTCATGCTTGACAAAATAAAGATTTGATCTTAAACAGATTAATGAGAATATGATTGGGTAAGACATTGAGCATATGGAACATGAAACATGTCGAGTGAATGATGATGGAAAAAGTGAATTTGTTTTAAGTATTCGTTCCCCAAACAAAGGAAGCCTTGGGTGGACTATTTTATAAAACATAAGATAAAGGGTTATGCTCATTGTAGGGAGATAAAAAAACATTCCTCAAAAAATGAGCACTAAAATTAATAAATAATCGAGCAATGAAAAATGTTGGACAATAACAATATAGAAAGCAAGGGATCCTTGCTTGAGGCATATGCTGAGGAAAGTTAGATATTTTCTTTCTCAATGAATGGAAGAGTGGAGAAAATTTATATTGTCAAGCAAGGATATATATTCATCAATGAGAGAGGAGAGAATGATTACTAGAAAAAACATGCATTCATTTATGTTAGAAATGGTTTATTTCTAGGGTAAGGATACTATGCAGGGGGGCACGAATAATATAATGGGGTATAATTTAAAGGCCAAAGCGAAATGCAAATTCAACAAGTATAGCAGAAATCCTGAAGATTAAGGAAAAAGGAAGAGTTAATAAATGATTATTTCAATAACCATAGATGTTCCATAACAAGGGACATGAAAATAAATAATTAGAACCTACTTTCTCTATCTTGAATAACACACTAATGGTGATGATTGAGTACAAAGAGAAGATATTGTTTTTACTTTGTCATGATGATGAGATTATGGTGGGAAAAACTAACAAGATGTCATTGAAGGACCACAATGGGTATGTTAGCTACCAAAAATCATTTAAATGGCTTGAGATGATTGAAAATACGATTAAATCATACACAACAATTAAATGAGAATTCATAATAGTTGGGAAACAAGTTTGACTTAATCAAAATTGTAGCAGGAAGTCAATTGGAGAGGAATTGATCATTTTTTACTATGTAAAATAAACAACAAGATAAACCACCTATTTATATGAGGAGTTTGTATTTCCAAAAGGTTGGATATTTGGGATTTTCCCCATGTAAAAACTCTATCAACGATTTTGTAAATAATGTCTTCACACTTAGTTATGCATGTATTTTCTTCATCTTTTTTTGTGTGTTTTAGGTATAATATACTAATGCCACATATTTGTTTATCATTAAGTCAATAAATGTTAATGTCTACCATGGATTTGTATTTATCCATTAGGTATATGAGATTGATAATAATAGAATAAGTGATTCATCTATCAATCCCCCAATGTTCATTGTAAATGAGGTAATTTAAGTGCTAGTATTTCTCAAACTTTTCTCTTATGTTTGCAACATTGAATAAAAATGTATTCATTGATTTGTTTACTTATTTATTGTTAGGAAATGAGGAAGAATTCCATGCTAAACCTAGTAGAAGAGAGGAAGAAATATTTAAACAAGAAAGTAAATGAAAAAGAAAACAAACAATACACATAGATTTTACCCTGGAAACCCAAATCGGGAAAACCAACATTCCTTGAGAATTTTTCTCTCTTTTTGTCTTATTCATTCAGAATAAAAGGTTACATGCCTAACCTTGGCCCACACTTAAGAAACAATCGAAATCATACATTCTTGCTTTACACAAGAACAACCTTGTAGCCAATTCAATTTACATCTACATGACCAACAACCTCTATGATCCAGATTATTTTTGGAACAAAATGAAAGTAGAGAAATTAAAATGAAGTACTCGTGAAAATTACCAAAAACATAGAAATACAACAATACTTGATTTCTATTAATGAAAGAATTGTAAAGAGACTGTAAAAATATAGAGTTCAAGACTCGCTAGAATGGTGGCATCTTTATCTCTAAAAAGAGATGTGACGGATACACTCAATATCCAAAACATTATTACAATGCGGCTCTGAAGGCTTATTATGATAAAAATGAATGAAAAAACCCTGGACATCCAAAAACCTGAGCCTAGGAGATGAAACGCCAAAAGTCACGTGGGCCCCGTTTAGGTAAGTCAGTGCATTAACTTCCTAAGGTCATAAATTTTGCATCCTATCTTTGTTTTAGGCACGTGCTATCCCATTGGAAAGGTTTTTTCGAGAACTACGCATTATGCGGTCAAACTATGACTCTGTCTATAGTTTGACTATGGCGATCCACAAAACACTGTTTAGGGCCCCAAAATGGACCTGGAAGTACAACAAGATGTGCTGACATGAAAACATACAAAATAATCCACTTGGATTAGGTGGGTGGACAATAGTATCCACCTGGAATATGTGTAGGGATTCAAACAACCCCAAAAGTGTAGAAACCACAATTATAAATAAGTACAAAAGAACGTGTTGAACTAAAAACTCAGAAGAGGAGCAAGTTGGAATAGGTGGGTGGCCACCAATATCCATCTGGATTAATCCTCCCTCCTTAGGAAGAAATGATATCCATTGCCTTGAGTGCCCAGGAAAAAAGGGGAAAGAATTTTTTGAATCTGAAGCTTGGTGAGTTGTGTACCTTTTTGGAGAAGTTGTGCTTCTTGGCTTGTGGAAGACTTTCACAAACCTATTGCTGGAAGGGTTGAATCTATTCCACCAAACTGATGTCTCTGGGTTTGATGGGGCATTGTGTAGGCACCATTGTAGGTGAGGAAACAATATCTTCTTTCTCTTCGACAATATGTTTTTTTTGGATAGAAGGTGTTGAGGTTGCAGTGGTTGTAGTGGTCTTTTGTGCGTGCTTTGAACAAACTGTGAAGAGGATGAATTTTGCAGTATTAGAGATTACCTTGTGGCATTGTTTTGGTGGATTAGTAGTCAGAACTACATCTGTTATCCTATAGAGATTACCTCCCAGAGTAATAATGACATTACGAGGTCTAGATTCATAGACAACATGACGTTTCCACATATATGGTTGGCCCAAAACAACATCAAATACATAAAGAGGGGAAACATCACACAATATCTCATCCTTGAAGGGATGGATTCCATAGGACAAGTGACATTGCTGGATGGCACGAAGATCTCTTCCCTGGTGAAGCCACCCGATGTTGTATGGATGCGGGTATGGTGTTTTCGACAACCCGAACTGTTTGATGACCTTAGTTGAGATGAGGATCTTTTGGTTGTCGTTATCAACAATGAAATGCAATGGGTTTCCCTTCACCCACATATGTGAATGGAAGAGGTGCTCCCCCTCTTCAGGATCTACTGGTTCTTCTCGTTGAATTGTTGTGGTCACGACAGTAACAGTGGGGTCTGTGTCAATGATCTGCCTGTTTTCAATATTTTCTAGATTGGATTCTGAATCAGGGTTCGGCTCCATGTCTTTGACCTCAACCACCAATGATTTTTTCGAGAGACATTCATCGGTGTTGCATCAGGGGATTTTGTGGAAGTCACAACACTTCCCAGTGTCATTATTTGTCTTTCCTTTACACTTCTTGTCCTATGTCTTGGACTGGTTGTATATAGGATATTGGTTAGGGCCGTCGTTACTGTGATTTGGTTGTTGCATATTTGCAGACCCAAATTCCCATTTGTTCTGGTGCCTGAATTTCTACTCGATTTTGATAGGATATCAATAGGCAACTCCCAATGATGAGATGTTTAGGAAATCCATTTCAGTTTGGATGTACCTATATAGATCCCCATGATATTTTAGAACTAGATGTCACTCAGAGTCTTTGATACCCAACTTGGTGTCCAAGGTATGAAAAGTATTTGTGAACTTCAACACTGTTTATCTCTTCTCTTGCCACAGTGTGGTCCATCTCATGTATTGGTATTCATAGTTATGAACATGATATTATTGTTCTTTGACCACATCCACAAAACAATCCCAAGTGGGCTCAACACCATGTATTCTAGATTCCTCTATGTAATTTTTCTCCTTGTAAGTTTCCTACCAATATTTGACATGGGGGACAACCTTGAGGAGTGTGAAGGTGATCTTTTCCCTGTCGGAAAATTTTTGAACAGAGAAATAACCTTATAATAGATTTAACCATTTTTCTAGGGAATCCGCATCTGTATGACCTTCAAATATGGGAATATCAAAATTAACTTGTACCTTGAAGGGAGAGGTTCCTCCAAAATGGTCGCTTGATGAATACATTCCTATTTCTATCGGTGGGCATTTAAGGATGTGTGCAAAATTCTCCATCATTTCATCGCTCTATCGCACGAGAGATTACTCAAACAATAGGTTAATAGAATATTCTTCTCCACTGTTTTTATTTTCTGCCAATATTGAGCGTTTCTTGGGCATGTGAGAGTGATTTTCCTCAAGAGAGAAAATATACATACCCAACTGGCTATACTCGGACCTCGTTGGGGTCATGCGTGAAAAAAAATAAAAATGATCAAGAGAAACCTACTCTGATACCACTGATCCAATTTATTTTTGGAACAAAATGAAAGAAAAGAAATTAAAATGAAGTACTCATGAAAATTTCCAGAAACAGAGAAACACAACAATACTTTATTTCTATTAATGAAAGAATTGTAAAGAGACTGTAAAAATATAGAGTGCAAGAATCCCTAGAATGGTGGTAGATTTATCTCTAAAAAGAGATGTGACGACTGTGCTCATAAATTAGAAGATGATTATAATGAGGATTTAAAGGAATTTTTATGATAAACATGAATTCCAAAACCACATCCAAAAACCTAACCCTAGGAGATGAAACACCAAAGTTCATGTGGGCCTTGTTTGGGTAAGTTAGTACATTAACTTCTCGGGGTCGTAACTTTTTCATACGATCTCTGTTTTAGGCGTGTGATAGCCCGTTGGAAAGGTATTTTTGAGAAATATGAATAACACTATCAAAATTTGAATCAGTATACAGTTTGACTGTGGTGAGCCAAAACAATATTATTTAGGGCCCCAAAACGACCCTTGAAGTATAGTAAGATGTGATGATATGAAAACATACAAAATAAGCCAGTTGGAATAGATGGGAAGCCACCAATATCCACCTGGAAGATGTATAGGGATTCAGACAACCCTAGAAGTGTAGAACCCACAATTACAAGGAAGTACAAAAGAACGTGTTGAACTAAAAAATGACTAGAGGACAGAGTTGGAACAAGTGGGTGGCCACCAATATCCACTTGGATCACTCTATGATTTCATCATCTACAATATTACAACACTCCTTCTATATAGGATTTGTAGTAGGAAAAAACATAAATAAAAGGCGTGCAAAGATGGTTACATATCCACACAGATCATTGGATACAAACCCCATGAATCTCGGGATTCTGTTAAAGTCCACTACCAGGTTGGATTACCAGTCGACTACTAGTCGTCCTTCATTCGGTCTTCAGTTGGTTTCCACATGCTCTCCTGCCAACCTCTTGTTAGTTGACCTATTCGAACTGATGTCGATGTATTCAACTTATAATTTACCCATTCGAATCACCTCGACCTTCGACTTGATGTCAAATATCTTCAAATTTGAATTTACCCGGTCAAACTACCTTGAACTTCATCTTGTTGTCGATTTCTTGAAATTTGACTATCAGTTGATACACCTCCAATATACTTTCACTGCAAAGAACATAACAACCCAACATTATCCCACTTTTTATTTTATTTTTTGAAACTAGGAGACCTATGAACTCTCATTCACAGACCCAGGGAAACAATGCCCATTGCCTCTCTACACTAAGAGAACTTCAAAACACTCACATACTTGGTCAAAGAGTCTACTATGTTTTCCAACATGTCTACTTTGTCCAACAACATCTTGTTGCTTTCCACCATGTCTCTCACAAAATGGTATTGTACATCAATGTGCTTAGTCTTATAATGATAAGTTGAGTTCTTTACCATGAATATTGCCCTTTTACTGTCACAACTTATCTTCATATCTTTCTGATCAAAATTGATTCCTAAACATAGCCTTTGCAGCCATACTACTTCTTTACTTCCATGAGTAGTTTCCATGTATTCATATTCTGTTGTTTATAAGGATATGACTACCTGTCTCTTACTCATATATCTAATTGCTCCACTTAACATATTGAAGACATATCCACCGCTCGACCTTTGTCGATCCAAATCTCCAACCCAGTCGGCATCGAAAAAGACATGTACATTTAATTCACTGTCATCTATAGGTTTTTCATGGTAGCATATAGCATATTATTTTTTTCCACAAAAATACCTGAATACTCTCTTGAAAACTATCCAGTGCTCCTTCCAAGGTGTTGACATGTATCTACTCAACATTCCCACTACATGGGAAATATCTTGTCAAATGCAGACCATTGCATACATTATACTACCAATAACACTTGCATAGGGAACATATGCGATGTCCTCTATTTCCTCTTGTGTCCTTGGACATTGTTCAACAGTTAGCCTTTCTCCCACAAGAATTTTCACCTTCATAGTTTTGCAATCCTGCATGATGAAACATTTCAAGATTGTTTCAATATACTTCGTCTGGTTCAACCATATATTTCTAGTTGCTTGATCTCTCTTGATCTCCATTCCAAAAATGAAGTTCATTGCACCAAGATCCTTCATGTCAAACTTGGAGGATAGATGCTTCTTCACCTCCTTTATTTTGTTCATGTTATTTCCAATCAACATCATGTCATCAACATACAATGCTACATATATGAAACACTCACCTTCTTCTTTAGAAGATATACAATGATCAACTTTGCTTCTCACAAACCCAAAAATAAGGATGTGTGTGTTGATATTTTGATACCACATCCTTGGTGATTGATTTAGACCATAAAGAGATCTTTTCAATTTTCACACCAATATTTCTTTCCCATTACTACAAATCCTTTAGGCTATTTCATGTAGATTTCTTCTTCCAGGTACACGTGTAGGAACAATGTCTTTACATCCATTTGTTATATTTCTAGATCAAATGTTGTAGCCATATACATTTGTACTCTAATGGAAGTTAATTTTGAAACATGGGTAAAAATATCACTAAAGTTGACTCCTCTGACTTGGGAATATCCTTTCTCTACCAGTCGAGATTTGAATTTCTTGACTTGAACTAATGCATTCATATTCTTATTGAATACCCATTTGCTACCAACAATATTTCTTCCACTAGGTAATTCTACTAAGTCCCATGTCTCATTCTTATGCAATGATTCCATCTCTCCAACCATGGTGTCCTTCCATAGTTTTCCCTCTACTAATTCAACTGCCCCCCCGATCGACTTGGGCTCATTGTCAATGGCCGTTAACACAAATGCGGAACGAAATTAAAGAAGAATATACCTTTCAACTGGTTTTCTTACTCTTTTTTAACTCCTGACAACCAGGGTCGATTGTTACACCTCTTATTCTAATTCAGTCGAATCATCTAAATCATCTTCTTCATTCCTCAGTTCAAACTGCACCATCTCTGGATAATTCTATGTTTTAATAATTACTTCAAGGTCAGACTTACTTTTGACTTCTATGAAGACCACATCTTGATTATACATTGTTTTCCTTAATGTAGGATCCCAAAGCTTGTATCCTTTCATTCCTTATTTGTATCCAATGAAAATACACTTGACCTCCTTCTTGTCCAGCTCACTCCTCTTTTCCTTGGGAACATGCACAAATGCATCACAACCAAATACTTTGAGATGTGAAACCGAAGGCTTCTTACTTGACCATACCTCATTTGGATTCATGTCAACGAGCCCTGAAGAAGGATACATATTCACTAGATATTTTGCAGTGTCAACTACCTCTGCCAAGAATTCTTGTGTGAGTCGAGCACCAATGAGCATGCTCCTTTCCATGCCCATCAATTTTTTGTTCATTCTCTCAACAACTCCATTTTCCCATCAGGCATATGGTGTGGTATTTTTGCATGCTATGCCACACTGCTTGCAAATCTGATCAAATTATTTTCAACATAATTCACCACTGTTTTCAGTTCTCAACACCTTAATATTCTTTTCTGTATGGTTTTCTACAAGAGATTTGAAATCTTTGAATTTCTCAAAAACCTATGATTTCTTTGTCAGGAAATATATCCATGTAATCCTGGCAAAATTGTCTATGAAGGAGACATAATACAAGGATCCACAAAGTGAAGGCACTGAAACAGGGACAAACACATCACTATGAACCAACTCTAGAATCCTCATTGCCCTTGTTGATCCAGATGGGAACCTCACCCGAATTTGTTTTCCATATATACAATTTTCACAAAAATCGACTTCTAATCTACATTCAAGAGAATCTTCGACCATGCCTTTGTTACACATAACTCAAAGTCTTTCTTCTCCAATATGTCCCATCCTCTCATGCCATAGCATTTTTAGGTCGAAGTTATGATGACTTGTCGAGTCGGTTTGAATCAACTCAGCCTGATTCGAGTCTACTTTAGGAACAACGATGTTGTTGCATCTAGTCAAGTCGACATTCCCTAATAACTTGTATAGGGTTCCAATCTAAACTCCTTTCATTAATACCATCACACCTCTAAACATCTTGCACGATTCCTTCTGAATAGAGTGTGCACCACTACAGATATCAGGTTTCTTTCCAAACCTGGAATGTGTAGCACACTTGGAAGGGTTTTACTCCTCCCATCCTGCAATATCAGTTGAACTCTTCCTTGTTCGACAGTTTTGGTTGTCAAGTCATCCCCCAAGAAAAAATCTCCTTCTTCATATTTTTCATATTCACATAACCGTTCTTTATGTGGTTTCATATGATAGGATGCTCCCGATTCGATCAACTAAACCTCTTGATCCAACTGTGTATTGGTTGATGCTAGGTACACATCACCTCCCTTATTTGGAGTCATCTTTCTCTCAGTTGACTGCTTCTCGATGGATCTTGTACTGAATTTCGTTTCCTTTGACTTGCATTCCATTTTCTAATTCCCAACTTTACTGCATTTCCAACATCTTCTCATCGACTGAACATGGGATTTATATCTACCCTTTGACTTAGTCTTTCTACCAGAGAATTTTCCTTTATCTATGTCAACTGATCGACCTCTCATGATAATTTATATCTGGTGGATCCTTCCATGTTCTTCCTTCTCATTTCATCTGACAGTAGAGATGAAACTACTTCTTCTCGCGCTAATGTGATTTTATTACTCCCTATATCCATGACTAAGCTATCACAAGAGTCTGAAAAATAACATAATAAGATAATACATTTATCCTCTTCGGTGATTTTAATATCCACTAGAGATAACTTGCTTACAATGGTATTAAACACATTTAAATTCTTAGCCACCAAACTTCCCTCACTCATCCTCATAATATATAGTTTCTTTCTGAGAAACAACTTATTTACTAGGGATTTCGACTAGTACAATCTTCCCAACTTGTCCCATAGTTTCTTGGCTGAATATTCACCTGAGATATTTTGCAATAGTGAATATGCAAGACATATTTGAATCATACTCCTTGTTATTCTCTCGAGTTTCTCCCATTCTTCCGTTGACATACCTGTTGGCATGGTACCTAGACAAACTGTTGTCCATTTTTCTCGATCTACTAGGAGATCATCAATTTTAAGGTTCCAAAGCTCAAAATTATGGCCATTGATTTTTTTGATCTCTATTCTCAAGCTGCTCACCATTCTTTAAACATAATATTTAAATATTTCTGACTTACAACTCTTATTGAACCTAGGGTTTTCTCAGATCCAAGGTTATTAAAACAAGCTTCGATACACATGTTAGGAAATGAGGAACACTTCCACCCTAGAGCTAGTAGAAGAGAGGAAGAAAGATTTAAACAAGAAAGTAAATGACAAATCAAACACATAGTACATAGATATTTTACACTAGAAACTCAAACTGGGAAAACCAACATTCCTTGAGAGTTCTTCTCTCTTGTTGTCTTATTCATTCCGAATAAAAGGTTACATGCCTAACCTTGGTCCACACCTAAGACACAATTGACATCATACCTTCTTAATTTACATAAGAACAACCTTGTAGCCAATTTGGCTTACATATACATGACCAAGAACCTCTATGATTTCATCATCTACAATATTACAACATGCCTTCTTTATAGGATTTATAGTATGAAAAACCCTAAAGAAAATGTGCCCAAAGACAGTTATAGATCCACGCAAATCATTGGATACAAATATCGTGAATCTTGGGATTATGTTACAGTCGACTACCAAGTCAAATTACCAATCGACCTTCATTTGGTCTTCATCGGTTGCCACATGCTCGCATGTTGACCTCTTGTCGATTGACCTCTTGTCGGTTGACCTCTTCGACTTGTTGTCAATGTATTCAAATTTGACTTTACCCGGTCGAATCACCTCGACCTTTGACTTTCTTTCGATGTCTTTAACTTCAACTTTACCCATTCAAACTACCTCAACCTTTGTCTTGATTTCGATTCCTTCGACTTCAATTGTTAGTCGATCCACCTTGACTAGAATTTCACTGCAAAGAATATAACAACCGAACAATTATGATGATAATTGTGTCATTGCATATGGATTTATTTCCACTTATGAATGGATTCATGCATTTGGTATTTGATATGATGCATGAAACAATTGATCTTATGGGATTCATGGAAAACAACATTCCCATTGGATTTCTTCACCAGTATGAATTATAACATCCATTTTTTAATAAAAGACTCCATATTCCAATAGATAGACGTTTGTCATGATTAATTCACCCAAACTCTTTCTTATTTTTGTTTATTTTCATTATACGCATTGAAATATTAGAGTACAATAGTTTCATTGAATATATGAAAATGAATAAATTGGGGATACCCCCAAGCTAGAAAAGAACTAGTCGCCTTAAAATAAAAGAAGAGCTACCGAAGTAACAATGGGAAACACTTCTAATTTATTCGAAGTTTGATCCAATGGTGTTCAGGGTTTGATATAAGATAAGCAAGCTTAGGAGACAACAGAGTAGATGGATATACTTGTATCACATGTATCAAATTCATCATAAATACCTTTTAACACTAATTAATAATTATTTTCATGTAGGGGATTCACATTAAGTTTTCTCATGACGACATCCATTTCTCCTAATATGTTTGGTTTCTCTTTACATTTTTTTCCCAAGGAAAATATCATATCTCTTTCCATTGTTAAAATTGAAAAAATACATTCATTGTTTCTCTCATGATGAGGGGGTTATATATATATATAAACACATTTTTTCATTTCCTTAAGGTGATCACATGGCTCTAGGGAAATACCTCATGATAATTGAACCTTATCCCTTGGTGAAAATAGATGAGTGAAATATATGTCTATGTGCTATAAAGGCTTCTTCAATCCTAGGGTTTGCTAAAAGTTGTACCTAAAATGTATTTTGTACAAAGTACAAAAAATATAGTGTATGTTTATAGAGAATATTAAGATTGTGTACTAACCTCTTAGAATCATTATGCTTCAAAGGGAAACTTATGCATACAAATATATAAAGGGAAAGCTATATTCTTCCCCATATTTCCATCCTACCACACGAAGTAACTAATTTTACTTGCCACAAAATTTCTTTGACAACATGTTAGCCCCCTGATTATGTTCCCTAAATACATGATAGCATGGGAGTGAAATATAGAATTCAACTTTCAAATCCAACATTCTATAGACTGATCGTTAAAGATTAGGTGGAGAGATGGTTTGGATCCTTTTGGCCAATATATCACTAATTTGGCATATCCATGGATCTAAAAATAATGTATTCCCCACTCTAGTGCTAGGATCATCAATGTAGTATCAACCCTTGATTTGGTTCCATTATATGTGACTCTTTTTATGCCACATATGAAAGATAGTCTATGTGATTTTGATAGATGAAGAACACATATTGCCCCATTTTCACTGGGGTTTCCATGAGATACCCCATCAAAGAATCCATAAGGAATGATTTTTTCCACCCTAAAAGTAGGGATTTTACTTACTCTTTTTTGTTTGTCCACTTGATCAAACAACTTGTAGGTTACCTAGATTTTGTACTAGGCCATGGTTAGAGTGAATATTTTATCTTGAAATAAAGTGACATTTTTGGTTATCCATATATCCCATAGAATGAATATTGGTAGAGAATGATGGGTCTTCCTTACTTCTTTAGTTTATAACCAAGAATGAAGTGCTTCCTTGTGTTGTTCCTTGTTAGCATAAACAAAATATTCAAATAAAAACATACGAATGTAGTTATAGAAATAAAATCAAAAGAGAAAGGAAGAAGGGAATACAACTGTAGAAATCAAATAAATAAAACCAAAATTGAGAAATAACAATAGTAAGCAAACCTTTATTGATATTTAGAGTTGGATGTAATGTTCCCTTGCCTCATAGAGAGGGAAACCTCCAACATAAACAAAGATCCCAATACAATAATATTCACTTGAAATCAACATATTTGCAAGGGCGATCAACAACTACCATTATCACTTATTTGTTGTATGATTTTTTAACTTCATAATGAAATACACAGAAATGGTAGCCCACATAGTGCTAGGAATGGGTAAGGGTTGTAAGGCTCTTAAATGATTTATTATTTCCCCTTTGTGTCATTGGAAAGTATGACATTTGGCCACAAAGGAACATATTTTATTCTTCATTCCTTCATAAAAGAATGAATGCTTAATCCTATCATATGTTTTTTGAAACCCGAAATGACTCATTGTGGGAGAGGAGTGTAATTTGGATAAAACTTAGGATTTAAATGAGGAATTATAAACCAAAAAAATACATCCTTTATAGCGGAGCTCATTATTTTTCTAAGTGTAACCTAGGTGTGCTTGTCAGTCGACCTGTAGTTGGTGGATCATGTACATGATCTTGGCATATTCTGACCATTATTGACATGCCTCTTGTATCTAATTGGGCACTAGGAAATATAAGGAAAATAGGGGGCCTTCCTCATCATACTTCCTAGAGAGAATATTAGAAACCACATTTTCCTTGCCCTTGTTATAGATAATCTCATAGTCATAGCCTAACATTTTTGTGACCAACTTTTTTTTCTTTTAATTTCTAGGGATGACAACCTCTATTATAGTGAATATTTCAAACTATGAGGGTTTGTCTTAATCTAGAAACAAAGCTCCATCAAGTAAGGATGATACATATCAACTTCATGGAAAATAGTCAACATTTTCTTCTTATATGTGGATTTTCCCAAGTTCTATCACATAATTTCTTATTGGTGAAGGCAAGTGGACACCCCTCTTTTGTTAACACAACCCCAATTCCTTTTCTTGGGGCATAAAATTCCAAAACAAAATCCTTATTAAAGTTAGGCAAGGTGAGGATTGGTGTGGTACACATAACATCCTTTAAATCCTGAAAAGCCTATTTAGCCTCCTCAAATGGGAAGATGGTGACACAACACTATTAAAATAAATGTACATTGAACTAATTTATTGAAATCAAATGATTGACTTCAAAAGAGATACATGAACTGAAATGGGAAGATGGCGACATATAAATTGCATACATAGATTTTATTTTTCAAGAGAAATTCCCTTCATCCTTCATGGACACACAAGTGCATCCAATTGATGAGATTGAGATTGTTCATATTGTTTTTATAAGGTGGAAGTTCTTCTTGGAAATATATATGAAAACACTTAGGGTTTCATATAGAAACTAACACAAGTAGATGGTTCCATTGTTGAAGAATATATCATCCATGAATTCTTATATGATTTTAGTGAATATATCCACAAGTCATATGAAGATATGTGCCATTTATATGGGAAGTTGATTGCATAACAAAAATAATGGAGAATTATCTTCAAACAAAGTGGTTGTCCCATAAGTTGGGTATGTGATTCTATCAATATAATATCACAAATTTTACTTTAACATTAATATATGTAATTATGTTAATCATGAAAATTTCTTGTATATAATTATAGAATAAGAAAATGCACTCAATAAGTTTATGATCTTCAACTCTAATGCATTGATTATGTGGATCAAGACATATGACCAAAAAAGAGATGAATTAATAGCATAATTTCAAAGAAACCGCTGACATAAAATTCCTCTACCTGAGGAGGTGAGAGTTGATAAATGGTCCAAGGAATATCCAATACATTGGTTAAGAAATAAACCAGAGAAGCCTATCTATGAAAACCTAAAAAATGTAATTTTTTATCAAATCAAAGATATCAAGACGATGAAATGTGATTTTCCTGATTAGCAAAATAGAAGATTCAGAGCATAAGTAACAAACTATAGCAAGTTTTAGAGAGAATATGACAAATTATAATAGTAACAAGAAATTGTAGGAGAACCAAAATACCACAATTACAAATACCTTTATTGATGAAAGAATTGTTCACTTGCCTCTTCAAGGGTGAAACCTCCAACTAAGCAGATATATTATTACAATATGATTCAGAAGACATCTCATTACCTTGTTTCTACTTCTTTATAGAGTTTCTACCTAACCTCCAGTTGAGGGGTCCTAAATCCCTTTAACTCAACAACAGGAACCAAGCCCGCCATCAAGGCCCAATTAGACTCTACAACATTTTAAAGTGGAATGGTTCTCTATATCTGTCGATCCAACCAAATAATCGATGGGATTTACATAGCGATTGACATGATATCTTCTTATGAAAATTCCTCCTTAAGTTTAAAAGTTCTCTTTTGTATTTTCTTTTATTAGGTGGGTCTGCTAAAATATGTGTGCTGGTATAAACCAGCTAGGTAAAAGGGGAGATCTTAACTACTGAAGAAGGTTGAGCTTGGGATAACCCTTGTGCTCAAGTATGCAGAAAAATATTTTCAAACTCGTGACAAACCTAGTACTAATACATAAACTTGATGGTATTTCAATTATTGACTCAGATACAATTATCGAAAGAAAAACATACATGGAATAAATTGATGGAAAGAAAAATAGTTTCCTTAGCTCTAACCATTAATCACACATTAACACAATGATTTTATTTCCACCATTAGAGACAAGAACTATACAAATATTGAATCATCTAACTTATCAATAGATTCAGAAAATATTACTCATTACAACATCCATTCATGAGATAAAGTCAAAAGTAATTCCTCCTTATGATCTAATCACACGCGCCTTTGGTGTAAAACAATAATTTGCCTCCAGTCCTAAACAAGACTTCTCAATTAAGGTATTTCCGAAATAGTTATTTACAATTCCAAAAATGAGGGTCTTTTCCAAAACCATCGATCCTTTCTAAAAGGTCGATCCTCTTATTTATAACAAATTATTAACTAAAAATAACTATCAAAAGTGCAAGATAAGTAAAAAAAAACATCGCCACATGGTGCTTCCATCTCTCTGACTTCTAAGAGTCATAAAATGGTGTCACTTAAGTGGATGACTCTTCTCATAATCTGACCACTTGATGAAGAGTTCCTCACATGTGTTGGCATACGAGAATCTTTGTTGGTCCATTGAGGCCAAAAGGATCTCCTTTATTTCTACTACCCATGCCTGATACTTGACTACTTTAACACTTAACTACTGTAATACTGCCCGAGCCTTGATCGGGTGTTCCATGAACTGATGTACTTGACCTAGCGCCATGTTCACCACCTTTTCTATCTCTACAGTCCACGACGAGTCTTGTTCTGCATGTTGTTTGACTATGTCATGCAAGTCGACAAAGTCCCCGGGTGAGCTGAATTCTAGGAGATCAATGTCTCTCATCCCCTGATTGATCTTGATCCAAATTATTTCACAATTTTCCCATTTCTCTTGAATATCCCGCTGAGGTTCTTGGGCCATATTCACCCAGTATTCGATCGACTTCCTTATACGATTGATGTTTTTGTCCCTTAGCACTCGAATGTTGTGCTCTTCAGTGTCTCGACCCTTTTGAACCGTGCTGATGTAATCAATTATTTCCACCACTTGGTGGGCCTTCTCATACCATATTTCCATGTCTTTTCACATTGCTAGCGCTATCAATGTGTCTTCTTGGAAGTTGGCTATCCTTGCAGTGAAGAGGTGTCGCTCACTCGTGAATTTTCCATAGGCGTCTTGGAACTCACTTCTTAAAAACACTGTGTCTTGCATGGAGTCTTGGTAGTATTTAACCAAGTGGAATAGATGATCCAACTCTTTTAGAAAAGTGGCTAGATCCTCTTCATTTTTCCTTGCTCTATCCAAGGAGGCATCTGTGATTGCCATCCCTGCACCGATAAGCTTGGATGTTTTGGCATGCTCTGTGTTGATCAATTTCTCTTCTATGGTGATGAGGATCGAATTTTCCAATGTAAGCCTCCTCTTCTTAGTGGTTCTCTTCATGATGGATTTCCTATTTCGGTCATAGGCGATTTCTTGTATATCGATGACCTCATTAACCGGCTTGGGGATTTGTTGTTCTCCCTAAGTTAGACTATTTTTCAGGCTCCTAGTTGTGTGTATCTGTTCAAGGTTGGGTTCCTGAACCTATTCTATGTGTTTCGATGGCTCAACCTCTGGTTTCTACTCATCGGCTAGCAAGGTACCAGACAAAACTAAGGAATCAGGGGCAGGTTCGATACTTACTTGGTAATTGTTTATTGAGATGTTGATTCCTGTTGTGTAATTTCTTCTCCTTGTTCGCCCGATCCTAGCTCATCCCTCGAGCTATCCATTGGGGTTCCTGATATGTTGAGTAGTTCAGTGTCCAAGGAACTTTCTATCTCATGCTCGATGTTTTGCAGATGACTCTGACTTGGAGCATTGGGACCCAGGGTGGATGCTTTCTCAGGTTCTTTCTCCTTTGTGATTTGAACCAAAGTGACCAGGGACACCTCCTAACTCCTCATCATCGTAGATGATAATTACATCGAACAAGGGATTTTGTATACTTGTCCTTCCTGATGTCCTCACTATATCAGGTCGAGCTGAAGCTTCCCCTGGTGATTCGACCTATGGTGATAGAGCTTCAGGGTTTTTTGACCTGGTGGTTTCTTCAATTTGTATTGGCTTTGGGCCACTTGGTTCTCCTCGGATTTCCTGAACCTCTTCTATGTGTTTCGATGGCTTGGACTCTGGTTTCTACTCATCAGCTAGCAAGTTACTGACCAAAATTGAGGAATCAGGGGAAGGTTCGATACTTACTTGGTAATCGACTGTTGAGATGTCGATTTCCTATTATGTAATTTATTCTCCTTGTTCGCCTGATACTAGATAATCCCTCTAGTTTTCCATTGGGGTTCCTGATATGTCGAGTGGCTCAACGTCCAAGGCAATTTCTACCTCATGCTCGTTCTACGGATGAATCTGACTTGGAGCATCAGGACGCGAGGTAGATAATTTCTGAGGTTCTTTCTCCTCTATGATTTGCACCAAAGTGACCAGGGACACCTCCGAACTATCCTCATCATCGTAGATGGTAATTAAATCGAACAAGGGATTTGGTATACTTGTCCTTCCCGATGTCTGTTGAGGAAAATATATGAATTGATATTACTCAAGAATTTTTAGACTTTACTTGGCTAAAGCAAAGTAGACGGGAATATCACCCTATGTTTATAGGAAAAAAAAATAACATCCTAACTCACAAGTATTAATTATGAGTGCTTAGGCTAGTCTTTTATCAACAAAAAAGCTTGTTGGAAATTCACATTTATGTAATTTTCTGAATATATCAGTTGCTGAAATAAATGTAAGAACACAAGTAAATACACCAAGAGGATAATCAATATATATGAGACATAAATAAATCCTTTATTTCATTCCAATACACCAAAGAGTCATTTCTATACAAAATCTCATACAAAAATCTTGGACAAAGTCAAACTTAGAAATCCCCGATGGAACATACAAAAGGACCTCTGACAGAAAACCAAAACTGAACTCTAAAAGCTAGATCAACTTGCCATGGATTGCTTCCCACTTGACTTTGCACAATAGCCTTTATCAGTCATGAAAGTTAACTCACAAACATACAAGTCTACACAGACTATCAAAGATACATCAACACCTCTAAAGAACAAGTGTCTGAACGATTTGATTCATCCTTGAATATTGTTTTCTACAATAAGACCCTGCTATCACAAAAGAGAATGAGGTTGTGATGAATATATGAATGAATGAAAGTTGAACTATCTCAACATAAACTCAAAGATCAAACCTTATCATTTTTGTGCTTCTATCCTCCCTTTGTTCCTCCCTTTCCTTTTCCTTTTAACAAGTTAGAATTGGTTAAGGTAGTTAAACCAACTCATTAGTTAAGTTAGTTAAAAGACACAACAAACTTTAGTTAGGGGGGAAAGGTAATAATCATAATAATGGTCATAAATAAATAATAATTAGTAGGTGGGACCCCTTGTTACTTCCTTTAGTTCATAATAATTATATCAATCATAACATAACCATTAGTTAATAAAACACACCTCCTTGTGTCTCCCATCAACATATTTACTTTTGGCAATTTTAGCTCATGAAATTTGAAATTATCTTCAAAAACAATACTCATATATCCAAAATAAAACATGTGGTCCAAAGATCCATGAAATCAACTATCATAAAACAAAAGATAACCATAAAACTCAAAATCCATATTTTCCAGTCTGTGATGCAACTTTTCCTTGGTTGTTGTTGTCACCTCTTGATTTTCCTGAATCTACCTTAGGTTGTGCAGAGCCTTTAGGCTTAATCTTACTGATAATGTGGGAACAATCATCCCTCAATTGCATCCGTGAAGACATGGATTTTTCAAAATCATTGGAGGGTGAGGAAGGGGCAGCAATGTCTTTTCCTTTATCAAGTGCATGATGGGCTTCAATCTTCAATCTCTTGCTAGCATGAGAGGATTGCACTGGTGAGTGGTTAGGGGTAGCTTGGACAATGGGGTTAACCAGCGGAGGAGGAGGCAAAGACAAGTTGGGCTAGCCACGATGTTGGGAGACTTTCATGTGGACAATCTCCTGCCATCCATCATTTTCACGGACCTCAGGATGTAAGGAGACATGATGAGGTACATGGATACTGGGGGCTTGCTCAGCTTGGAAGGGAGGCCTTTCCAGCCTAGGTTGGACTATTCCCTGCCCAATCCAATTAAATAATCCCACATGAAACAATTATCCAAGATCTTCTGAATCAACATCAAAGTATGGAGAACCTGGGCCTTCTTGGGCCTCGGTTCCAATTACCTCTACCTTTGTTACCTCGGCCATGGCTTCCATGACTGAAAAAACTCATCCTGCATGCGTGATCAATTAGCAAATAGTCTTTTAAATAACCATGCATGAAAACTCTTTAAAATATGAAATAGATTTGGCTCAGAACGTATCATACTCATGCAATCCAATCCATACAAATTGTTTTACTGTTAATCAACGAGTAGAGGGGGTGAAATAGGGTCCTGGGATATGTAAGGGGTTTGTGATGAGAGAAAATATGATATAATGAAAGGGAAGAAAACATGGTCACTTCTCAATGACAACAACAATCAACTGTTAAACAACCAATAAAACCTCATTGTTATATACACAAGACACTGCCACTTTCATCCAATTTAACACAGACATTCCCTTGACTAGAATCAATATCAGAGCAGGGGATGAAAGAATGAAATGGGAAGGTGATAGGATTTGTAATTAGTGGAAAATGAGATAATGGGAGGGGAATATAACGATTATTGTTCATGAGATTAATCAAGTGATCCATAAAACATTCTGATGTAAGACTAGATGCACCAACCAACAATCATCATTACCGAATAACAATTCATGTGTATTTAACTAGTTCACTATCCAAAATATCCAACACAGTGCCATCACAAAATAGTAAGTATTCCACATAATTTGTAAGAGGTTCTATTCCCTTCCCTTTACACATTCTTCATTTTAAAACAATTCATGGACAGTACCCAATTTCAATCTGTAGGCATCAAACTCAACTACTGGCATGCATTTCTTCAATCCACAACTATACCCAAAAGTCATGTTTTCAAAATAATAATGAAGTCACTATTATTGCAATAGAACCCATCAAAATGAAATGATATTCGTTCACATATATATGCAGTAATCAAAATAACCAAGATTAGATTATGATGCCCGAAAGACAATTAATCATACGACCAATAGCCACCATTTAGATACCAGCTATGCAGGAGTAAATTGCATGGGCAATGAAGTTCTTCCTCTGTAAAAGAAAACTAATTCAACGCGACTTAAAATCTGGGCCACCTATCCAACACCACTGTCATCAACAAGATGTCGGTTTCAACAAGTGATCGATTGTAATAATAAACATGCTTAAAACTTTTGTGGGTGCCCTTGAGGGTGAAAATCAACTATCTATATTATACACAGTGCAAAGCTAACACAACTCCATGGTGCAACATTTCTTCTTGACACATCAAACACACAACCACTATAAATAACTCAACATATCGTGCTAATCTATAAAATTGCTTGGATTTAGTCACCCGTGATCGACTATGTTGTGCGCACTCAAGTCTATACAACCAACAACCATAAAGATGTAGGGGATATATTTTCCATAGTTATCCAATTCAATAGTCATTCGTCCCCAAATAAAACCATAGTTATTATGCCCACTATTTACTTTTCAAAACACCATACACAGAACGCGACATGTGTGAACAACACCAAGCATTCGCAACCAATGATAGCCATTATCCAAATCATCATAAGTGAAAATACCAGTTACTGTATATCAAACCACAATTTGCCACTGTTGTAAAAACAAAATAATCAATCAAACAAGTTGTAGCAACGACGTGTACCCTCTCATCAAATCAAAATGGGGTAGGAACCTTATTCACTAATAATACTAAGTTATTTGACACAAGGAGGGTGACTGTGAACTTTAGAAGTGCAATTGACACTGTAATGTTTATCGCTATCGTCACAGAAGCAGTAACTAAATTCCATACCAACATGACTTCCATACAACCAATGGTGATTCTGCATTCAAAGTAATTAACCACAATAATCCGTAGCAACTTAACAGGCCCGAGCATCTTCCTAAGAAGCTCTAGACCAAAGGGTTAAGGGTTTTTCTCGGTAGCCATCACAGGAGGAACAGAGCCAACCTCTCGCAACAATGAAACTTCAAAGCCAAAGGTACACATATAGAGAGAGATATGAGTCATTTGTGGACAGGTAACAATCCATGGTAGGGGGGGGAAACAAAGGGCGAGGATCTTATTCGGATGGGCAGTTTAATCAATGCACATAGGGTATAACCCTCACGTTCTTCGTCTAATTACCACATTACTGAGGAGGAGACATGGACGAGTTAAGAACATAACACTCAATTCTTTACCCTTAGTGGTGGAAATCAAATGTCGAGGTGAAACATAACATCATGATGCAGAAATAATTTAGACCATTAAAACCCAGGAAGGCCAGAGACTAGATATGGTGACAGTGCATGAAGAAATTTCCACCCAAGGCTTGAACAAAAACCCTCTGATTGAACCAGTAGTAGCAGCAGGGAGTTATCACTAGGAAGACCGATAACTTCTACAAACTCAAAATATCACAGGAAGAACCATCCATTTTTCATTCAACAACCAAAATTACACATGGTTGCAACACTTAGGAAAAGACACAAATCCATACACCTGAGCCAATAATCATTTCATAACCAGAGTGAAGTCAAGAATGGCCAAAAAAAAGGACATACCTGTTAATCAAAATCCTTAAGACGAGAGGTGGCCGAGCGGTTTCACCCTACTAAAATTCTGGAGCATAACACAACAACAAGATCAAACAATCGCCCAACTAGGGTGGAAACCAATGGGAAGGGTAAAGGTGACGTGCAGTAAATGCACGTCGCCTCCACCCACATTACATTAACTCATTAGTAGATGCCAACAAGCCCTTCATTAAAACCATTAATTTAAAATCTGTGTTGGAATCCACATCAATTTCTTGCTAATTGCACCATCCACATCGTATGTCCCATTTATAACTTAACCATATTGCATGACAACTATACAATCTAAGAGATCATGTATAGAATCATCACCAATAGCGCGATTAACACCAACTTGTACCATAGCGTAATCACCATGCATATAGACTATATAACTTAAATAAAATCGCAAAGCCATTAACTTCCATGAGCCACTGACGTTCATACCATATGTATATCGGCTACCAATTCCATTAACCAATGTATAACCATTACCATTATTACCCGATCAAAAATTCCACCAACGCTTCACACCATATGCATATAAAACATGTAATTCGATCAATGTTTCATGACCATCTTCTTGTTATCTAGGGTTAATTAAGATCAACAAGTATTTATGTGCATGTAGTATCGTTAGAGTTTAGGATAGCTTCAAAATATTCCCTTGCAATCATCTCTCATCTCCTTCAAATTATTTTCATTTGGTATTGTCAAATTAGGCTTCTGTTGCACTTTTTATAGTGTTTTGCATTTCTCAAAACTGCCTTTCATATAATTTCACTAACATGTTTATTGGGCAGGTGCAAGAAGAACAAATGCCATGAGTAAATAGTAGGTTGTAGTAACAAGAAGGAACAACATCTCAAAATCTCAACTCATACCAACAAAAACAATATCTCATCAACTGTGTAGCACGTCAAACAAAAGAGAAGATCTGACTTCAATAGTTCAAGGGGGTCCCACCTACTAGTATTATTTAGTATTATAATTAATAGGCATTAACAACACTTTGTGGGTGAAACTTCGTTGATGTTTTCAATTGTCAACAAACTAGTGAATCCACAGGGAAATTTGTTTTTAATAGATTTAGAACTTAGGACTCGTGGTTTCATGGACCAAAACAACAGGCTGAGAAGACATAATTCAGATGATTATGCAACAGGGGGAAAGTGAGCGGATTTAATGGAAATATGACCAGGAATTTGGGAATAATTCATGAAAAGTGTTAAGTATGAGGGGTTTTTTACCACTGTATGCATAATCATTCGACTAGAATCTAATCTCAACCCTTTAAGGAGGAAAACCCTTAGACTTGCTATTAAAATCTCATTGGATGAAGAAATGGCAAGAAGAAGCGAGAAATAACCAATTCCTTGTAAGAAAACATTGGAAATATGTAACAATTTCAAGGGCCCTTCAAAGGAGCCATCATAACAGTTGTGTAAGCTTGATTGTTATCGACTAACAATGCTTTGCAGGAGTGTCACTGTGGCAGGATTGATCCAACATCCTATCTTGACTGAACACTAAAAGATGATAAAGACAAAAATTGCAACATAAATAAAAAGTAGAAATTAAAATAGTAGCAATAAAAGACAGAAACGAAGCGCGACGGGGAAAAGAAAAAAATTAACTTGGAAAGAAGAAATCAAAGTACTGTGAATTAACAAAAAGAATAACAAAAATTGAAAGGATAGCTAGGCTAATAATATGCAACAAAATCTATAAAACATTAGAACTTTTCATGTTGGTTCCTTGCAATATTTCAAGCGAGGGCTGCTAGTGATGTAGAAAAACCATTGTCTCTGTAATTCCTTAAAAACTTATGAGTTAGTGTCTACGACCAAAGTAATCTGGAAATGACCCAAGACCTGAAACTCTGGTGTAATTATCAGCCCTGTGACGCATATGACTAAATCATCAAGATAAGCATAAAGACTAACCAATTCATTAAAAATCGTGTGTATGGGCCTTTTAAAGGCGGCACTTGACTCAAATAAACCAGAAGGTAGGTGATTGTAATACATAGTATCACAATTTGTAATAAGAGTGGTTTTGTTAAAATTTACCCTTCCTACTTTGATTTTACTGTAACCAAACAAAATGTAAAGTAAGGACTCCAACTGTGACTCTGCAACCTGTTGCAGAAACATTTCCATACTTAGAGGAGGGAAAGGGTTTCTCGTGGTTGTTTGTCTCAAAGTACAAAGAATAATGCAGGTTCTAAAATTATCAGAGGTCCTTGAAGCAAGTTCCCAATTTGAAACCCATTCAAGGTGGACTAAAAAGAACATTTCAGTCCTTAAAAAATCTCCCAACTCCCTTGGAAAGGTTGCTTTCAATGCAGAGTTAACAAGTCTCTATTTTTTATTATTTGGTTTCATAGTATGTTGAACAAGATCTGGATCAAAACCATGAAGATCCATTTTAAATCAAGAAAAAACATTTTTAAATCCACCAAGCAAGTCGACAGATCTCATCTCTTCTTCATTAGAACCCCAGACATTTGCTACAGATCCAGGTGTCCTAATGTTCATGGACATGGTTTCAACTACCTTTTTTTGTAACTCCTCTTCTTCATGTTTTTATTTGTTGCCTATAACACTCAAGGAAAATGAACTCTCAAGAGGAGTCAAGCCTTCAGGAATTTTATTATTTTTTACAGATATAATCTCCTTAGACTTGAGAGGTTCATTTTGAATGACAACACAAATGATTTCATTGTTAGGGATGGTCTTCCATAATTCTTCATCATCAGAAATGTATGGATGATGCATAGATTGGAAAGCACAATCAGTCTAGCGAGGAAAGAGCTGCTGAGTAGGAGAGGCTACGAAGACAACTAATTGATCAACTATTCAATTCAAATCATTCCTAACATGAGTGACGTTAAAAGATAGAAGGTTCAAGACAAGTGCCCAAACAGTTTGGGAGTATTGTTCCATCAGCTTATCGCTCGGAGAGCATGCCTTACGTATCAGGTTCACAACAAGCTCAGAATTTCTGAAAACTGAAAGGTGACCACAACCAAGATTAAGGGCGTTCTCAATGCCTAGAAACAAAGCTTCGAATTTAGCGTCATTGTTCGAGCAAGCAAAATCCAACCTGTATGACATATTATGAATTTTTCCTATGGGGGAAACCAAGATAATACCAGCCCTATTACCTTTGTTAGAGCGTGAACCAACAAAGTCCATATGCCATAATTCATCATCTGAGTCAATTCTTTACAGAGGAATATTATCCTCTTCAGCAAATATGGAATATACTCCTACGTTTTCTTCAATATGGTTTATGCTAGATTGCGGAACACTCTCTATGTAGGGTGAAATTCTTCCTTCTCTAAGGACTATAATGTTCTTTCCATTTAGGGGAACAGATAAAATTGTCCCGTCAAGTGAGAGCTATCCACCTATTAGGGATTGCCAATCTCTCTCCAAGATAATTGAATAATTGCTCACAGACATATCAATCACTGAATGCTGAGGGTTGTCCTTATCTCAGGATGAGCGCATAAAACCAAGGTTACATCTTTAATCTCGCCTATGGTTGTTTGTTGTAGAATATTATAGGAGAGAATTCTTCTGGCATTTTCATTTGTACATGACAAGCCTAGCTCTTCCATAATAATCTTCGACCTGACACTTGGGCCCGAACCACCAACAATGAGGCAATAATGGGCAATATTATCCATGATCTTTAAATAAATATAAAAAGGGGGGTTTTTTATAGGGCATATAAAATTATGTACATCGATGATGCAGACGCCCCAACCCCGCAAGTCGAAAGTCCACGCACACAGGATCGTTCTTCTTCCACTGGCCCAAAGAGCTCTTGACAATTGGATCTTCTATTTCCCTTTCGGGAAATTCTGCACCCACAGCAAACCTCAGTGAATCTCCCTTTGTACTTCGGGAGATATAACTTCGCGATTTCGCTCCTCAAGCGATGCCTCCTTGGTATCCTCGACACCCGAAGTGCTGAGATCCCGAACTTGTCAGCAACCTTATCGTAACTCGCGACTTCAGGACTACTTGGATGGAAGTCACAACCTTTATCCTCCGAAACGCTGAACCCCAATACACGTCACCGGTAGCTGGCCCCACACACATGTTTCTTCGCCCCTTCGGGACTTCGCCTTTCGCGACTTCAAGAATCTCTCTACAAGGACTTCGGTTCTCCTGCTTATGAAATGCCAAAATGTTCAAACTCTGGCACGTGCCCAAGTACTAGCCCCCACTATGAAACTTTCCACCTTGTCAGGGGTTTCAGACTTCACAGTTTTGCAAATCCAAATGACGAAGTTTATGTCTTTCCACCCACAAATCCCCGAAATGGAATTTCGTGAGTAGATCCAACGGTTATTGTTGGCGTGAATCTATGGCCCTCTCTCTCCTGAGCTTCTGCTGGCAGAAAAATGACCACTATAACTTCCTTTCTCCTCCATGAAATCTGACGGCTCGCGGGACTTCACGAATTCTCTATGGAGAATCTCGACCGCTTTCTTCTCCCTTCAAGAACTTCTGCACTCGTAACCAAAGTGTTTTGCCATAAAACTTAACCACCTGCAACACAAACTTGCGACGCCTCCTTTCAACACCTCAAGGCACCAACCTTCTGTGATTTTCTTCGATGACTGCAAAGACTCTATCCCTCCTGATATTTCTCCAACTCTGAGTCTTAAAGAAGACTCCTGCACGCACTCCTTGCAGAAAATCCTTCAATTACTTCAAAGAATTAAAGTCCTTTGACTCTGTGCATTCCTTGTAGCAGCAGTCTCTCAACAGTCCTTTAGGTCTTACAAACCTTGAAACTACTCTCGACATGCACACACTTTGCATAGCTCCTATGCCTAACTGCACTTCTGAGGAAATGAGAACAAAAGCTATCCTATCTGAGCTTTCAAAGACAAACCTCTGAACCCTTTGTCAATGCACTCCTTGCAGACAATTCAACTGCACTCCTTGCAGGAACTCTTTCTTAGATAGAGAAACAATTGAAACTCATTCCTGACTCTCTCTCAGACTTCAAACACAAAGCATGAAATCATATACACAACATATAAAGAAAATGTATAACAGAAAGTAAAAATCCATGAGCATAATATTCAACAGACATACACATAGAACAAATACAACACCATGAATTTGAATCAAAGATTTTTCTATTAATCCAAATCTCTGTACATGGGTGGTTTCAACTACAACTCTCTGCTCTCTTCTCTATGCTCTATGCTCATAATCATCTTACAACAATACAATGAGGGTGTCTATATCTCGTTTCCCTCTTGCGCTCTAAAATTGTCTATTCTAAGCATTAAATTCTATCTACCAACATTAAATTTGCATAAATGCCTCTATCTACTTCAGACGAGAGCGGATCGCTCAAGGTCCTTTTACAATAATACAAACACGCCTCCACTTAATGACTTCATTAATATTTCAAAACATTTTCAAAAAATGTGCTCGGTGTTTTTCCAGCTGTCTCTTATCTCCGCGCTGGCTCACTGCTGGCTATGCTTGCACGCCCTTGCGATGCTCCTGCATCAACCTACTTTATTTATAGAAGAATCCTCTTCATATACCTCTTCGGAAAGATTGGCTACAATGAAATATTTTCCTTCCATGAATATTTTCATATGCATATGTTATTCAGGGATGAAAACCATGTCTAGGAGGGTTGCATCTACTTTGATGTTGGCCAATTGATTCAAGATATTGTATTTGGAAGAGGGGGGAGGAGGAGTGATTCCTTGACTCTCAGGAACTTTAGGAACCTGGGGTGCAACAGTGGTTGGGAATGAATTCGGGCTAGAAGAACTGCGAGGCGGGTCAAATTTTCCTTTGGGGTCATAGGCTTTATTCCTAGTATTGATGACCATGACATCTTTTGGCTCGGAAAAATCTAGTACAACGATAGTAGCTTCTGGTCTTTTACCAAATATCTTATCTCTGACACTCTTCTTTACCTCACATGTGGTCTCTTTGTGGTGCTCCTCGCAAAAGTTACACCAACTCCGAGGCAAGATAGCCTTAGGCTAAATTTGTTTTTCAAACGGATTTCGAAAAGGGGGTGTGGAAGAGGATGAAGCTCCAGGGGTGAGAGGGGAGACATTTCCCTTCTGTTCAAAATATTCTATCATATGATTTTTCATATCTTTTACTAACTACAAGAGAGAAGACATGTTTTTTTGTCTAACTGATTCCCCGTGGGGAAGACCAGTTCTCTCAAGTTGTTCTTCATACTCTGAACAAGTGGCCGAGTGAACTCAAGAATGGCCAACAAAAGGACATACCTATTAATCGAAATCCTTAAGGCGAGAGGTGGCCAAGCGGTTTCACCCTGCTAAAATTCTAGAGCATAACACAACAACAATATCAAACAATAGCCCAACTAGGGTGGCGGCCAATGGGAAGGGTAAAGGTGATGTGTAGTAAATGCACATCACCTCCACCCACATTACATTAACTCATTAGTACATGCCAACAATCCCTTCATTAAAACCATTAATTTAAAATCTGTGTTGGAATCCACATCAATTTCTTACTAATTGTGCCATCCACATCGTATGTCCCATTTATGTGCCATCCACATTTCATGACCATCTTCTTGTTAGCTAGGGTTAATTAATATCAACAAGTATTTTTGTGCATGTAGTATCGTTAGAGCTTAGGATAACCTCAAAATATTCCCTTGCAATCATCTCTCATCTCCTTCAAATTATTTTCATGTGGTATTTCCGAATTAGGCCTCTTTTGCACTTGTTATAGTGTTTTTCCTTTCTCAAAACTACCTTTCATATCATTTCACTAACATGTTTGTTGTGCAGGTGCAAAAAGAACAAATGCCATGAATAAATAGAAGGCTTTAGTAACATGAAGGAACAACATCTCAAAAGATGAACTCATACCAACAACAACAATATCTCATCAACCATGTAACTGTGTAGCACATCAAAAAATTGAGCAGATCTGACTTCAACAGTTCAAGGGGGTCCCACCTACTAATATTATTTAGTATTATAATTAATAGGCATTAGCAACACTTTGCAGGAAAAACTTCGTTGACATTTTCAATCGTCAACAATGTCCTCACTATCTCAGGCTGAGCTGAAGCTTCCCCTGGTGATTCGACCTGTGGTGATGGTTTCTTCAATATGTATCAGCTCTGGTCCACTTGGTTCTCCTCGGCTTTCGATTGTCTCATCGGTCGGGATCCTTGTCATTTCTATCAAGTCAGTTTCATTTTGCAACTAATTGATTATCCTTTGTGCCCCTTGTATCTGTGCCTCTATTTTCTCTGCCGCTCTGATTTCTTCCCTGGCCCCAAGGACCTCTTAAGCTGACTGCTCTATCATTTCCACCTACTCGTCCACACTCATGGCCTTGAACCTAGTCATGTCTGGTTTGGCCATCCTCTACACCACCTCATCCCAGTCCTGGATGCTCTCTATGAAAATTTTGTCCTCAAACTTATCATGAGCATACGAACAACAAGTTGATACTTGCGAAGCATGTTGGAGGACTAGGACTTTAGGGTCTTTCTTGTGGAATCGGCCTTTCAGGAACCTGAATTAAAGTTGGCTAAGCCCCTCTATTTTGGCTTGAGCAGTATCTTTCACCAGATAAAACCCTATATGAAAACCATAGGGTATGAAATCCTATTTCTTTTCTTTGACCAATGTGGCGTTATAGCCTTGAAGGATGGCCTGATAAATGATTTATCCCACAACGAGTCGATCAGGGACATGAGCGAGTAGGAGATGTGTTGCTCTGGTGGCCCCGAACACTCTGATGTAGGTTGAATGTTTGTCTAAATACCAATGGCCTACCTTTTCTATCATTTTCTTGGCTGCTGCATATAGTCTTGGGCATTCCATCTTAAAAATAATAAAGTAAGTGTGAGAGATGAATTTATCGCAGATAAGTGCATAAGAATTTTTGTACCTATTCTCCCATAGTATGATGAAGTAAACGTGGATCGGGAGCTCCACAACATGCCATCTTAGATTCATGTCGGTGAAGACATTCCTTGCGCACATGACATCGCGCAGGTGAGAGGCCATGCAGAAAGTTGGTGCCTCTCCTTCCTTCGGCATCTGATCCTGCTATACACATATGGTTAATTGTTTTGAGAGTATTTCTCCCCAGTTGAAGTTACTCCCAGTGATTGCAACTGTGTACGCCAAAGGCATGCATGCTTTCAAAAACTTGGAGAAATCCTTTTCTCCATATAGTCGGCAAATGAGATCCATCAAATAGATGTATGGATCCCTTACGTTGATTATTACGTACCATCCATTGCTTCAATTAGTGAAATTATTGTCCTCCTTCCACCATGAATCCATCAACCGGCTGGTGTCATCAAATTCGTAGAAATTCACCACAAAGTCTGTGTTGAGCCGCTCCTCTGGGTGCCTAAGCTTGTAGTATTTATGGACCTCTGTCGAGAGGAAAACTCCAATGCATCTTCCATTATCATCGTTGATCAAACACTTATTCCCATATGTAGGGTCAATGAGCCATTTTAGAACCTCTATGCAAGGGAAAATGAGGGTTCCTACTTGCCACCATGTGTAAATACGATCGTCGGATGTTGGGGAACACCTGGTCATCGAGAGCCCTTACGTCCGGGTCACTATGTGGGATATACTATGGGTATTTTTCTCAGCTAATTCTATTGAAGATACCCCCCTACTGTGGGAGTGCTACCTTGGATCCGGTGCTTTCCTCTGTATCACAAAAGGCCAAATGTTGGACAAAAGTTTTCTTTCTTGTTGTTTTGACGATAGGCTCTGCCCTAGGGGTGTACTCCAACTGCCTTGTAGTCCCCGGAGAAGAACCTTCTCCTATTGGCTTCTTTCAGCTTTGGTGCTCTCGGTGAGCATCTGGTGGTTGTATTTCTCGGTGACATCTTACCTGTAGCTATAACATATTTTAGAGATTGTGTAATAAAATTGGGTGCGCATATATAAATTATAACCAACGAATTGACAGACTTGGATACTTACCTCTGAAGCTTGTTAAACCTGGTTTTGATAAAAAGGGTTAGTACAGTCTTGAGTTACTCACTTTTCTCCTTCGGACGCTCTAGAATTCAATTTACGCACAGAATGAATTTTTTCAAAACATTTCTAGAGATTTAAATAGGGATGATCTTACCATGTTGCATCAACCATTAAATTTGGTTTATGAGTGAAATTTCAAAAAATCTACCACCAGATCTTCAGAGGTGTTTAAACTTAAATTCATCGTGGGTTGACGGCGGAGGTGTGAGTGGTAATGTAGTCTATCGACGATTTCAAATTTTTGTTGTCTAATTAGCGCACGGGGTAGAAACTAATGCAAGATTAGGCATTAAATGGTTCTTTAAATGTCCAAAATCCAATCATTTTGATATTTCAGTTGGTGGATTGGGGGTCAGGATTGTGCTATGAATATTTTCATTGATATCCTCCTACAAAATCTCTGATGCCTATCTATCTTACCATACAATTCTGATGTGGCAAAAGTTGACTTGGAGGTGTGACTAGGACCTAGGGAACCAAAAATATGACTCGGGATAAAACTAGACTGTACGACCCCCTTACGTGGTAAAGACACGTGGAATTCAAGACTAGTGACTTCATTCGCTCGTGTTAATCGGATTTGGGAATTTATTTGACACATACTTTCTAAAACCAAGTCCTCCCTTGCCGACACCGAAAAGTGTCCAGGATCGGCAATCGGTGATAAACTTACCCAAGTGCTCTCAGATCGACTCCCTTGAAAAAGTCTCGATGTCGAAAACTCAATGGGGATCGAAGATAATTTTATCGTTGTCAAAACAATTGTTGTAACCTTTATGGATTTCCCCTATCCCGATAAGGTGCATCGAGAATCAACTATCAAAGATTTCTTTAAGTCCTTTGTTAACGTCTGCCTTTCTCATATTTTTCCAATGTCAAAGGGGATCGACGATCTCTCAAAACTTTATGCGAATAACTTACGAAAACCAAAACCACCTTATGCCAATGTCGATGAGGATCGGCGCTCAACGACTATTGTTTTTGTGTGGTTTATTTACTTACTTGAATTCTTTCTGATGCCAAACTTGAGCGTGTTAGGTGTAGTGTTTAGCTGTCGATTCTTAATTAAGGTGTTAAGGTATTTTAAATATGAGGTTTCATAAGTTCAAACAAACCTAACTAGGTGATAAGAAACATGAAAAACAAAACAAATATAAACCACTTCCCAAAATGAAATTGAGTCAGACAGTGAAGAAAACAAGTGGTACCCAAAAAAGTGACAAAATTTGATAAGGCTTTTAAGGTGTGTTGAATTCTCAACACCTCCTGGGAAATTTCTTGTGAAGGAACTTTCTAGTAGGTGGAACCTTCTAGTAAGCTTTCTTACAATTATTGCTTTCACACTATCTCTACTACATAGAACTTATTTAATAACAATGGCCTCAATACATAACAACATATCTATATACTTAAGGGTGTTAGGGTAGGACCCTAACATGCCCTCCCCCTTATAAAGAAACATTTTCCTCAAGGTTGGAGATGAGGAAATTGTTGAAGGATCTCTACTGGTTCCCAATGGCATCATCAAGCTATGTATCCTTCCATTGTATCAGGACCTACTGTATAGTGTGCTAGAAGAGATGTCACTCTATTTTTTCAAGGATGAACTCGAGATGAAACCAAATGGAACCTTGTTCATCTATTTCTATAAGGCTAGTTTGAATATGAAAATTAGATCCAACCACTTTCTTTAAGTATAAGGAGACATGAAAGATTGGATGAATTTTAGAGTGGCTAGGAAGCTCCAATTTTTAAGCCATTGGCCTAATACATTTGAGGAGATTATAGGGGCCATAAAACTTGGGAGCAAGCTTCTAGTGGTGGTTGTATTTGAATGATATCTATGTATAAATATATAGATGGAGGAACACCTAATCCCCTTTGTTAAAATTGTGTTTGGAACAATGCTAATCAACCTGTTACTTCATAGAATTTTGAGCCATTACCTAATTATCCTTGAGAGGGTAGAGAATGTCGACTCAAGATATGTGGGGTTTTCCTACCTCTTGCACCTTAGAGACTCCTGGTAAGTAGGATAGTATCGATGTAGGATTTTTTCCATAGATAACCTCAAGGGATTCATTCGAGTAACACCATCATAAGTTGTATTATACCACCATTTGACTAGAGGTAACGATTGGACCCATCGATATTGTCTCTCTAAAGTAAAGAATCACAAATAAACCTCTAAGAACTTATTGACAGTTTCAATATTACCATTAGTTTAGGGGTGATATGTAGTGTTGGTATTCAATTGAGTGCCCTAGAGCCAAAACAACTCTTGCTATAAATTTCTAGTGAAGGTGGGCTTGTAGTCCATCATAATAGAGTGCAACATACCATGGTGTTTAAATATATTATTCATGAATAATTGAGTGAACATAGAGGTCTTGAAAGGGTTTTGTAAAGCACAAAATGAGAAAATTTGGAAAGACAATCAACCACAACCATGATTACAATTTTATTGCTAATTTTTGGTAACCCCACAATGAAGTCCATAGAAATGTCAATCCATATAGTTGGAAGAATGGGTAAAGGTTGTATTTCACTTAGAGGTTTCACTATCTCTCCCTTGTGCCTTTGGAAAATGTCACACTCTACCACAAAAGTGTGAATGTCCCTCTTCATGCCTTCACAAAAAAAGGAACATTTGATCCTTTCATATGTTTTATGAAACCTAGAATGAATTGTTTTGGGGGAGGAATGTAGTTCACATAAAACTCATGATTTAAATATTGACTAATTGTTCAAATAACGATGTCATTTATAGTGAATCTCTTCATTTTCCAAGTGTATCCCTAATATGCATGGGCTTCCATTTGAAGTTAATGGATCAGGCTTGTGACCTTGGGATCTGTTTACCAATCTTTGTAGATATCATACAACCAATAAAATACTATGAAGGAGGGTGAAAATAGGGACCCTTCCTCTTCATACTTCCAAGAGATAGCATTTTCTACCATATTTTCCTTTCCCTTCTTATAAATTATCTCATAGTCATATCCCAACATTTTGGTGACCCATTTTTATTGCTTGGGGGAAGAATTCATTTGCTATGATAAGTATTTCAGGATATGATGATCATTTTTAATTTGGAAAATCTTCTTGAGTAGGTATAGATGATAGATATTCACAACATGCAATATACCCATCGTCTCATTTTCATAGGTTGATTTCCCCAAGTTCCTCTCACATAGTTTTTCACTCGAAAAATCAAATGATCATCCCTCTTGCATGAGTACTGCTCCGATGCCTTTACCTTAGGAATCACATTCCAAGACAAAGGTCTTAGTGAAGTTAGGAAAAATGAGTGCTAGGGTTGTACAAATTCAAGTCTTGGAAATTAGGGGAATTTTGAGGCCAAAAATAGGCCTCAAAACACAAAATGTACTATCAAAATCAACTTTAAAAGAACCAAACACATTTTAGAGGATGACATCATCCCCAATGGTTGATTTGGAATTACTTGAGTTAAATATGATTATTTTCCACATTTTAAATGGTGGATGAAAAACCATAGTTAAATATGGTAGTACATGATCTAGGATGAAATCGGTGGCCAACCACCTATTCCACTGGCTCAAAACAGGGGTTTCCACCTTGACAATTTTTCTACGGTTTTTCGGGTCCATAATTTCTGAGGCCATTTTGAGGCCCTAAACGATGTGTATTGGGTTCGAAAAGGCCTAACATTTGGCTAGAGGAAAATGCTAGGTAAAGTGGAATATGTACTCCTCATCTATACCTTTCGGATGAGGTATAGAATGCCCCAAACGAAGATCGTATGAAAAATTTACACCCTCAAGAAGTTGATGTATCAACTACCCCCATCAGGGCCCACAAACCTTATGGTGTTTCATCTTCCGAGGTTAGGGTTTTGGATTTTATTTATGTTAAAAGTGCCTTTGGAGCCTCATTGTAAACATCATATTCTTGTGAATGAGTGTAGCCGTCACATCTCTTCTTAAAGATAAGTTGCCACCATTATAGCAAGTTCATTCACTCAGTAATATTACAGTTTATGCAAATTTCTTTCATTAATAAAAAAATTTCATTATTGTATCTCTTTGTTTCTGGAAATATATCTATGTATTTACCTATTATATTTCCTCCTTCATTTCGTTCTCAAATAATCTAGATCATTGGTATCAGAGTAGGATGCTCCTTGTCATTTCTTAGTGCATGTACCCGATGAGGTCAGGGTATAGAGAGTTGGGTCTCGATCTAGTTTCTCTTGAGGACAACCGCTCTCTCTAGCCCGATCAGCCTCCCATGGCGAAAGAAAAGACAGATGTGGTAGTATAAGATTTTATTAATCTATTGCTCAAGGAATCCCTCATGCGACAAAGGGACGAAATGATGAAGAAATTTTCCCAAATCCTTCGACGACTGACGACAACAATATATGCATCTTCATCAAACAACCACTTTGGGGGAACCTCCCCTTTCAAGGTACAAGTTAATTTTGATATTCTCGTGTTTGAAGGTCAGATAAATGTGAATTCTTTGGAAAAATGGTTAAGGTTATTTCTCTGTCCACAATTTTTCTAATAGAGAAAATATCACCTTTTTCCTCCTTAAGGTTGTCCCCCATGTCAAATGTTGGTGGGAAACTTACTGGGAGAAAAATTCCATAGAGGAGTCTATAATATTTGGGGTTGAGCCCACTTGGGAGTTTTTTATGGATGTGGTGAAGGACAAATATTACCTTGTGAGAAACTATGATGACCAGTACATGAAATGGACCAAGATGCATGAAGAGAGGGGCCAAACAATGTCGAAGTTCACAAATACCTTCCATACCTTGCGCACCAACTTGGGTATCAAATACTTCGAGCAACATCTGGTTCTAAAATATCGTAGGGCTCTACATAGGTATATCCAAACCGAAATGGATTTTTTGGACATCTCATCATTGGGAGCCTCTTATCGATATCCTATCAAAATCGAGAATAAATTTAAGAACCAGAATAAGCGTGAATTTGGGTTTGCAAATCCAAAAAAACCAAAGTATGGTAAAGGCAACCCTAATTCACAGAATAGCCAACCTCAAGAAAACTAGTCCAAGTTGTAGGAAAAGAAGAGAAACAAGAAAACGAAGAAGGACACTGGGAAGTGGTGCAACTTCCACAAAATACATTGGAACAATACCGATGAATGTCGCTTGAAACAATCATTGGCAGTCAAGCTCAAAGAAACAGAGACGAGGTCCAAATCAGACTTTGATTCAGATAATAATAAAAGGAGATAGATAATTGATGGAGAAACCAATGCTATTGTTGCGATCACTGTTACGAGGAATAAATATCTATGACTTGGAGTAGGACCACAACATACATAATGACACCAATAAATCAACTAAAATATCAAACATGCTAGACAACTGGAAATTCCAACAAAATAAAGGCTAGAATCCTACCTCTTTCGAATGTTCATAGGAGACCACCGTTGAGCTCACAATCCAATGCTTGATACCTACAACTTTTCCTCAATATCCAATATACACAGGCATATGGAAAATGTATGAAATGTTAGCATATAAACTAGAATAATCCATCAACATGTATAGCAAATTTACCCATGGAAAATAATATCAACATTTGCAACATATAATTGGACGATAAAAGAGAACTTATATTAATATAATCAACATAATTTCATAGGTGAAAACCTTATGTATCAACAACTCATCGAAACTAAGAAACTAAGTCCCTCCACCTGGGCCTTCACCACTTCAAACCTCCACAAGGAAAGCTCACAAGTTCTAGGAGTAATTGAGTTCCTCCTTCATAGGATAGGGAGAGCTTGGGGGTTGAACATAAGGAGAGTTCATACTTAAAGGACTAAGGGATGTAGAATCGAGGATGTAATATGAGGAAAAATTTCTCCAGAGTTTACTTTCTCTCAACTTTTTCTCCTCTTCCCCGACCCTTTTCAAGGCTTGTATATGGCTCAATTTATAGCCTTCAAGGGGATTCGTGTTAGAAAAATAGGACCGTGGAGCAATAAAATAAAACAAATGTGGAAACAAAACACAAAAGATACACAATACAATAGAGACACAGATTTATGTGGTTCACCCAGTGTGGGCTAC
>JZKD02S1418200.1:49576-73447 GCA_000966675.3 Picea glauca | reverse complement strand
AAAGTATTTAATTATGTATTTTTATGTGATTTTTAATTATATAATATATTAAGTGGTTTAGATTTTATCAAATAATATATTATTATATAATCAAGAAGTTATTAATTTATATTTATATTTTATGTCAAGGTATTAGTTGTTTAAGGACAAAGTACAAATGCATTAGTTGTTTAATTGTTTAAGGACAGTGATTTTTTTTTTCTAAAAGATCACTTTCATCTTTTCTTTTTAGTCACTTCTTTTTTTTAAGTCACATTAATAGAAATTTTTTATTATCGATTTTACTTCTAGACAACTTTTCAATTTAAATTAACCATATTTACATGAATTATAATACCAAAAGTGAGTTGTAAATATATCTTCTCCACAAAATGATTAACTTATAATATTTTATTATATATCTTAGAAGACCAATTTTAGACCTCAAAATTCCCCTAATCCTATCCCATTCTACTGTGTCATTCCAACTAAAAACATTTTTTTAACAAGGTTGTGAGGGGAGCTATAATATTACCATAGTTCCTTATGAACCTTTTGTAATAACCAATGAGAACAAGAGAACCTCTTAAACTTTCAAGATCTTTTGGACGAGGCCAATCCTACATCGCTTCAATTTTATTCGGATCCACATACACACACCATCATGACTAATAATATGGCTCAAATATACCACTTCAAAGACACCAAAGGCACATTGGACACATTTGGACTGCTTAAGAAAGAGTTTATGAACAAGAATTAATTTTGAGACCTAATCCACATGGATGACATGTGTTTGCCAAGTTTTACTAAAGATGAAGATGTCATCAAAAAAGAGAAGGACAAAATGATGCATAAAGGGTTTAAATATTTTGCTCATGAGACTATGGAAGGTGTAAGGTGCATTGCAAAGCTCAAAGTGCATCACCAAGGACTTGTAATGGCCTTCATGAGTGAAAAAAGTAGTTTTAGGAATATTTGTCTCCATGTGAATTTGGTGATAGCCCAAGTGGAGATTGAGTTTGGTGAAGAATTGAGCACCCTTGAGCTCATCTAAAAGGTTATTAATGACTAGAATGGGAAACTTATCCTTCACTATTTATTTGTTCAAATCTCAGAATTCAAGACACATGTGCCAAGTGCCTTATTTCTTGAGGACCATGATGACTAGTGAAGAATATGGGTTGGTACTAGGGTGGATGACACCAACAACTAATAAATCTCTAGTAACTCTTGAACTATAATTTTTATTTCATTTTTTAGGTAAATGGATGGAAACACGGGCATACATTGGACAAGAAGCTACCTAGTATGACCAGAATAGGATGATCATTCTCACCTCTAGATGGTGGTAGTCCTTGGGGAGGTTCAAATATAGATTGGTAATTGGCCAAGACTAATTGTGTGTCAAAATGAATGGGATGAGAAGGTGTCTCAAGGGGTTGAATGACATGGAATTTATACAAAATGCCTAAATACCCCTTTTTAAGAAGCTTTTCCATAGGATGGGAGTTGATGATCTCTAGAGAGTCAGATGTAATTCCTTTGAAAGTATATATATGCCCCTACTATTGGAAACTCATGTAAACATCATAGAAACCCATGGTGATGGGATCTAAAGTTTGTAACCATTCAACACCCAATACAATGTCACAATCATCCATTTCAAGTAAACATGTGGGTTTTCAAGGACTAATCATCCATTTGAAACCTCACTTTTTTACAATGACCATTGTATTTCATAGAACCCCATTAGCAATCATGTATTGGAAGTTATCCACATCATGGATGTGGAAATGGGTTTCTTAGGATACTTGTCAATGAATGAAATTATTTGTGCCACCATTGTCAATCAAGACAACAAATTTGGGATCTTTGATGCAACTAATCAATTTGAGGGTTTGGGGAGCATAAATACTAGTTAAGGAATATAGGGAGATATGCATTTCAACATCCCATATATCAAGTGGGGGAATGTCTTCGACAAATGGATTAATGACTTCAAGGGGCACATATTCATATTCATTGTTAGAAATTTCCTTCGAAATGGCCATAAAGATGTTTTTCTCCTTATTTTTCTGCCCAAGTAAATATTTCTCATCATAATTTTATTAGAGACCTTTGAGTTGGTGTTCCACAATTTTAACTTGGGTTAACTTGTGGATCTTGAGAGGCGGAGAGGGTGAAGAGGGATAGGTTGGGGGGGATAATGGTATGGGGATGGGGAATAAATGGGGTCTCTTTTTATTTGAGCATTCACCAGCTTTTGGGCTTCCTAGGTTCTTTGAGAATATTCCAACCAAGTAGTAGGATGCGCCATTAAGACCTATGCACATATCTCTTCTTTCAAACCACTGATAAAACATTCCTTGAAAAAATTATTAGAGATGCCTTCATTGCAGATGGAAAATTTCTCAAAAGTGGATATGCAATCTTCAATTGCACCATATTGTTTAAGTTTGGTCAGTTGTCCCAAATAATGAGTGTTTGTTTCAAAGTGTGCATAGATGTTTGAGACAAATTGTTTCTAAGCATCATAATCCATGTGGTATTTCTTATGCCATTTCCACCATTTCCAATGTTCAATATCCAAATATAAGACACCCACATGAAGTTTCATCCATTCATCTATGATGCCATGTAGGGAAAAGTATTTTTCCTTCTTAGTGACCCATCATGTGGGTCATACCCATCAAATTTGTTAAGATCAACTTTAGGAAGTCTATGCCACATGTTAGTCATTTGATCATGAAAAAATGGGGTGGAATGATGCCCATTGGGACTGGACAATTGATCCCCTTCCTATTGGGGATGTTGGTTCAACCATTGATAACTTGAGGATTTTGAGGTGAGGATTTTATTCTACATTGCCATGTTTTTGGACATCTAGTTGGTTAGTGACTCCAGGTTGGGTAACTTATCATGGATATCATCAAGATTTTGCTAAGAATAGGAGTGGTTATGGTTTATCTTGTGTTGCAATTCATCACACATAGTTTCCAAAGTGGATAATTTGTTGGAGAGATCTAATACTTGAGTGGTATCCATATAGATGTGGTTCCACTAAAAAGGGATTTATTGGAGAGTGATCAACACTACATCCTAGGTATTTTGAGATAGATGTCTATTTCAGTGTGGGAGGGTTTATCAAATAAATACTTACTAGATAATGGCATCACGATGATCAACTCAATGCAATGATTCTGTTGAGATAAGTCTCAAATAAGGGTGTAGGTAGGACCCAAACTTTTTTTTCTACTCTTGGTGGAGTTGTACTCCTGTCTGAATATTACTATGTTGATAGAATTCCCAAATTCTCAATACAACAATTTATGTAGGAATTTCAAGGACTATCAATAAAGGAAAAGGTTTCCAAGGTCCTGAGGGAAAGGGAGTGTCAGGTGATATCTCTCTCTGATATAAATTCATGGTCCAACAATATTACTCGGCCTAATCTCTCAGGGCACCAACTAAGGATGCTCGATTGTACCCTTCGTTGTAATACCCGATGACCCAATTACTAGAGAAAAATATTCCTGAGTGCTAATATTATTGCACTATATCAATAAGATAATCAATATACTTATCTAAAGTTGGTTTCAGGTAACCTAGGATACTTCCAATATACTCGAGGGTATGTGGAAGTGAAATTTTGTATACAAGTCTTGTTTGATGTGGCACTACTGAAGGGGTACCAATAAGGGTTAAAAGGGTGTCCAACCAAATGAAACCACTTGTATTTCCTACATGTATTCTTCGTTGATCATAGATTTACCTATTGAATGACAGATCTATATATTATTTATAGATGTCGAAATGCATCTCTAGCCTAAAAATTCTCTAAAAATATCATCTCAAGAAAGTGTTATGGTACCACTTCTGGTGTTTCTTATTAGAAAAATAACAAATCTAGAGCAGTAATAATAGACTATAAAAATATCTAGAGAAAATGTGACTAATTATAATAGTGATAGGTGATTGTAGGAGAACCAAAATACCATAGTTAGGAATACCTTTATCGATGAAATAAATGTTTACTTTCCTATTAGAGGGGGCAATCTCTAGCCAAGCAGAGCTCCAATTACAATATGTTTCACAACACATCTCATTACCTTTCTTCTACTTTTTTATATAGCTTCTATTTAACCTCCTAGGAACTTTCTAGTGAAGTAAGGTTCTAGTAGGTAGAACCTTCTAGTAAGCCTTTTTACATTTATTGTTTTCACACTATATCTACTACATGGGCCTTATTTAATATAGATGACCTCAATACATAACAACCTATATATCTACTTAACGAGTTTAGGGTAGGACCTTAACATGTAATCAAACATTAATTACATGTGCATTTAAAATGTACCAATACATTCAAATGTCCTCAATCATATAAGATTTTAACATTTTATTAACTCAAGCATGATCGATCATTTTAATAGATGGCCCTTGTGTAAGCAACCCCTTTTTCTCAAAAATGGTTATGATTTGTATTTTAAAATGTTCCAAATAAACAAAATATATGTGTAATACAAAAAATATACAGCCATGGACAAATGTGGTAGATATTCCTAGCTTTGAAATGTTGGGTGTTCCACCAACTCCTAAATTGTATTTTCGCCTAAAATTTCTTTCATAACCTATAGTAAATTAATAAATTTAAGTCAACTATGAACATAAAAGAGTACAAAAACCATGCATGCCTAAAATAAGTGTCAATATGCATTTCATGTCATCATTTGTTGAATATCTAGAACAATTGTTTTTTCTTAATGGTTGTTCATTCATCCTTCCTATCCTAGAAGGGCATAGCTAGATCTTGCAATTCTATTTTTTCCTAATTGGGTGGCTCAAGCAAGGGATCCTCAAACTTTCAATTTGCTTCTATCTCCTCTATCCACTCAACCCATCTCACATGAGTCTAAGAGTTGGGATGAGGAGTATTTGTTAGTTCAAGAGGATGTTTCTAGCAAAGAGAAGGTCATAAATGGTTAGCGAGATTCCCTTGGGGAACTAGCCACATTAGTAGATGAGGTTGGCACTGAATGATTTAGCTACACATTCTTATTGATCATAGGGGAATCCTTACTGATCAATTAATTTTCTTCATTTACTTCATCCCACCATGTAGATTTGTATTGTAATTTTCAAGGGTTCCTACCCTTAGGAAGCTCGGTGTGGTGGGTAGTGATATGCCTTATTTAATATCAAGCCCTCTATCAAAAGGATAGTTGATCACAATCTAAATTTTGGGTCTAATAATAATGTTTAGCTACCAAGTTGATTCCCATTGTAAACCCTTTGCTAAAGTCAATATCTACACAAATATGGGCATATGTAGTAATGCATCTATGTTTTGTATCCTCACTTCTAAATGAAACTTTCCAAGAGATTTACCGATAGAAAATAATGAAATGTAGAGCCTAATCCAACTAGGAACTATGGAGAGATAATCAATCCGAGGATTAAAAAGGGAGTCCAACCCTTCATACAAAGACCAAATTTTTCCCAAAACCAAAGACTCAAGTTAAGGGTCCAATATATTTCCTCTACTAAATCAAAGTCCACAAAGAAGTATCTTTTAACACAAGGGTAGATGAAGGATTCCTCTTTGATTTTTGATTTGCAGGCACATGAGATCCACTATTGTAAATCCACTAATCTTGGCCAGAGACTACTAAGTCTAAAAAATAAGACCACTAGTTAATACATCCTTGATAATGGGAATGGTCCATGAATGGTTAGAGTTGAAGCCTCTTGAACCATAAGGATCCTTGAATGATGGGATCCACTTATAGATACGTTTTTCACTACGACTTTGGATGTAGTCCTGTTGATCTTCTTTCTTGCACTCAAGGGAAAATGACCAACATCAAGAGAAAATATTATGGGGAACAAGAAATATTCTCCTCATTTTTATAAAGGTGGTACTTCTCTTTCTTGATGTATGTAAGATTTTTTTTTTGAAATTAGAAGTATTTAATTGAAAATTCCAACAAATATTCCAATAATACCCTTATATACAGATGTATAGATTCTTATATACAGATATACAAGTTGTTATATACATATGTAATTGTCAATCACATCATATAATTCAAGAAAAAGAGATAAATATCTCTGTAGAGATTTGTATCTACAAGGTTTGGAGTCTTCTTTCAACAAATATTCTGCCTTCCTTTTAAAATAATGTGAACCAAAATCAACTATGACTTTACAAGATGAAATGAAATTAAAATGGATAGGTCATCACAGAACTTTACATGATCACTTCATTACAACTCAAAATACATTTTGATGGACAATACATTTGAAATCTCATGCTTTAGACTCAAAGTCTAAAGAATCACTAATGTAATGCCCCAAAATAGTTATTTTTGGGAGAAATTCATAATAATATCNTTTATTATATATCTTAGAAGACCAATTTTAGACCTCAAAATTCCCCTAATCCTATCCCATTCTACTGTGTCATTCCAACTAAAAACATTTTTTTAACAAGGTTGTGAGGGGAGCTATAATATTACCATAGTTCCTTATGAACCTTTTGTAATAACCAATGAGAACAAGAGAACCTCTTAAACTTTCAAGATCTTTTGGACGAGGCCAATCCTACATCGCTTCAATTTTATTCGGATCCACATACACACACCATCATGACTAATAATATGGCTCAAATATACCACTTCAAAGACACCAAAGGCACATTGGACACATTTGGACTGCTTAAGAAAGAGTTTATGAACAAGAATTAATTTTGAGACCTAATCCACATGGATGACATGTGTTTGCCAAGTTTTACTAAAGATGAAGATGTCATCAAAAAAGAGAAGGACAAAATGATGCATAAAGGGTTTAAATATTTTGCTCATGAGACTATGGAAGGTGTAAGGTGCATTGCAAAGCTCAAAGTGCATCACCAAGGACTTGTAATGGCCTTCATGAGTGAAAAAAGTAGTTTTAGGAATATTTGTCTCCATGTGAATTTGGTGATAGCCCAAGTGGAGATTGAGTTTGGTGAAGAATTGAGCACCCTTGAGCTCATCTAAAAGGTTATTAATGACTAGAATGGGAAACTTATCCTTCACTATTTATTTGTTCAAATCTCAGAATTCAAGACACATGTGCCAAGTGCCTTATTTCTTGAGGACCATGATGACTAGTGAAGAATATGGGTTGGTACTAGGGTGGATGACACCAACAACTAATAAATCTCTAGTAACTCTTGAACTATAATTTTTATTTCATTTTTTAGGTAAATGGATGGAAACACGGGCATACATTGGACAAGAAGCTACCTAGTATGACCAGAATAGGATGATCATTCTCACCTCTAGATGGTGGTAGTCCTTGGGGAGGTTCAAATATAGATTGGTAATTGGCCAAGACTAATTGTGTGTCAAAATGAATGGGATGAGAAGGTGTCTCAAGGGGTTGAATGACATGGAATTTATACACAATGCCTAAATACCCCTTTTTAGGAATCTTTTTCATAGGATGGGAGTTGATGATCTCTAGAGAGTCAGATGTAATTCCTTTGAAAGTATATATATGCCCCTACTATTGGAAACTCGTGTAAAATCATAGAAACCCATGGTGATGGGATCTAAAGTTTGTAACCATTCAACACCCAATACAATGTCACAATCATCCATTTCAAGTAAACATATGGGTTTTCAAGGAATAATCATCCATTTGAAACCTTGCTTTTTTACAATGACCATTGTATTTCATAGAACCCCATTAGCAATCATGTATTGGAAGTTATCCACATCATGGATGTGGAAATGGGTTTCTTAGGATACTTGTCAATGAATGAAGTTATGTGTGCCACCATTGTCAATCAAGACAACAAATTTGTGATGTTTGATGCAACTAATCAATTTGAGGGTTTGGGGAGCATAAATACTAGTTAAGGAATATAGGGAGATATGCATTTCAACATCCCATAGATCAAGTGGGGGAATGTCTTCGACGAATGGATTAAAATGATTTCAAGGGGCACATATTCATATTCGTTGTTAGAAATTTACTTCGAAATGGCCATAAAGATGTTTTTCTCCTTACTTTTTTGCCTAAGTAAAAATTTATCATCATAATTTTATTAGAGACCTTTAAGTTGGTGTTCCACAATTTTAACTTGGGTTAACTTGTGGATTTTGAGAGGCGGAGAGGGTGGAGAGGGATAGGTTGGGGGGTATAATGGTATGGGGATGGGGAATAAATGGGGTCTCTTTTTATTTGAGCATTCACTAGCTTTTGGGCTTCCTAGGTTCTTTGAGAATATTCCAACCAAGTATTAGGATGAGCCATTAAGACCTGTGCACATATCTCTTCTTTCAAACCACTGATAAAACATTCCTTGAAAAAATTATTAGAGATGCCTTCAGTGTAGATGGAAAATTTCTCAAAAGTCGATATGCAATCTTCAATTGCACCATATTGTTTAAGTTTGGTCAGTTGTCCCAAATAATGAGTGTTTGTTTCAAAGTGTGCATAGATGTTTGAGACAAATTGTTTCTAACATCATAATCCATGTGGTATTTTTTATGCCATTTCCACCATTTCCAATGTTCAAGATCCAAATATAAGACACCCACATGAAGTTTCATCCATTCATCTATGATTCCATGTAGGGAAAAGTATTGTTCTTTTTTAGTGACCCATCATGTGGGTCATACCCATCAAATTTGTTAAGATCAACTTTAGGAAGCCTATGCCACATGTTAGTCATTTGATCATGAAAAAATGGGATGGAATGATGCCCATTGGGATTGGACAATTGATCCCCTTCCTATTGGGGATGTTGGTTCAACCATTGATAACTTGAGGATTGTGAAGTGAGGATTTGATTCTACATTGCCATGTTTTTGGACATCTAGTTGGTTAGTGACTCCAAGTTGGGTAGCTTATCATGTATATCATCAAGATTTTGCTAAGAATAGGAGTGGTTATGGTTTATATTGTGTTGCAATTCATCACACATATTTTCCAAAGTGGATAATTTGTTGGAGAGATCTAATCCTCGAGTGGTATCCATATAGATGTGGTTCCACTAAAAAGGGGGTTATTGGAGAGTGATCAACACTACATCCTAGGTATTTTGAGATAGATGTATATTTCAGTGTGGGGGGGTTTATCAAATAAATACTTACTAGATAATGGCATCACGATGATCAACTCAGTGCAATGATTCTGTTGAGATAGGTCTTAAATAAGGGTGTAGGTAGGACCCAAACTTTTTTTTCTACTCTTGGTGGAATTGTACTCCTGTCTGAATATTACTATGTTGATAGAATTCCCAAATTCTCAATACAACAATTTATGTAGGAATTTCATGGACTATCAATAGAGGACAAGGTTTCCAAGGTACTGAGGGAAAGGGAGTGTCAGGTGATATCTCTCTCTGATATAAATGCATGGTCCAACAATATTACTCAGCCTAATCTCGCAAGGCACCAACTAAGGATGATCGATTGTACCCTTAGTTGTAATACCCGATTACCCAATTACTAAAGAAAAATATTCCTGAGTTCTAATATTAGTCCACTATATCAATAAGATAATCAAGATACTTATCTAAAGTTGGTTTTAGGTAACCTAGGATACTTCCAATATACTCGAGGGTATGTGGAAGTGAAATTTTGTATACAAGTCTTGTTTGATGTGGCACTACTGAAGGGGTACCAATAAGGGTTAAAAGGGTGTCCAACCAAATGAAACCACTTGTATTTCCTACATGTATTCTTCGTTGATCATAGATTTACCTATTGAATGACAGGTCTATATATTATTTATAGACGTCGAAATGCATCTCTAGCCTAAAAATTCTCTAAAAATATCATCTCAAGAAAGTGTCATGGTACCACTTCCGATGTTTCTTATTAGAAAAATAACATATCTAGAGCAGTAATAATAGACTATAAAAATATTTAGAGAAAATGTGATTAATTATAATAGTGATAGGTGATTGTAGGAGAACCAAAATACCATAGTTAGGAATACCTTTATCGATGAAATAAATTTTTACTTGCCTATTCGAGGGGGCAATCTCCAACCAAGCAGAGCTCCAATTACAATATGATTCACAACACATCTCATTACCTTTCTTCTACTTCTTTATATATCTTCTATTTAACCTCCTAGGAACTTTCTAGTGAAGTAACGTTCTAGTAGGCAGAACCTTCTAGTAAGCCTTTTTACATTTATTGCTTTCACACTATATCTACTACATGGGCTTTATTTAATATAGATGACGTTAATACATAACAACCTATATATCTACTTAACGGGTTTAGGGTAGGACCTTAACATGTAATCAAACATTAATTACATGTGCATTTAAAATGTACCAATACATTCAAATGTCCTCAATCATATAAGATTTTAACATTTTATTAACTCAAGCATGATCGATCATTTTAATAGATGGCCCTTGTGTAAGCAACCCCTTTTTCTCAAAAATGGTTATGATTTGTATTTTAAAATGTTCCAAATAAACAAAATATATGTGTAATACAAAAAATATACAGCCATGGACAAATGTGGTAGATATTCCTAGCTTTGAAATGTTGGGTGTTCCACCAACTCCTAAATTGTATTTTCGCCTAAAATTTCTTTCATAACCTATAGTAAATTAATAAATTTAAGTCAACTATGAACATAAAAGAGTACAAAAACCATGCATGCCTAAAATAAGTGTCAATATGCATTTCATGTCATCATTTGTTGAATATCTAGAACAATTGTTTTTTCTTAATGGTTGTTCATTCATCCTTCCTATCCTAGAAGGGCATAGCTAGATCTTGCAATTCTATTTTTTCCTAATTGGGTGGCTCAAGCAAGGGATCCTCAAACTTTCAATTTGCTTCTATCTCCTCTATCCACTCAACCCATCTCACATGAGTCTAAGAGTTGGGATGAGGAGTATTTGTTAGTTCAAGAGGATGTTTCTAGCAAAGAGAAGGTCATAAATGGTTAGCGAGATTCCCTTGGGGAACTAGCCACATTAGTAGATGAGGTTGGCACTGAATGATTTAGCTACACATTCTTATTGATCATAGGGGAATCCTTACTGATCAATTAATTTTCTTCATTTACTTCATCCCACCATGTAGATTTGTATTGTAATTTTCAAGGGTTCCTACCCTTAGGAAGCTCGGTGTGGTGGGTAGTGATATGCCTTATTTAATATCAAGCCCTCTATCAAAAGGATAGTTGATCACAATCTAAATTTTGGGTCTAATAATAATGTTTAGCTACCAAGTTGATTCCCATTGTAAACCCTTTGCTAAAGTCAATATCTACACAAATATGGGCATATGTAGTAATGCATCTATGTTTTGTATCCTCACTTCTAAATGAAACTTTCCAAGAGATTTACCGATAGAAAATAATGAAATGTAGAGCCTAATCCAACTAGGAACTATGGAGAGATAATCAATCCGAGGATTAAAAAGGGAGTCCAACCCTTCATACAAAGACCAAATTTTTCCCAAAACCAAAGACTCAAGTTAAGGGTCCAATATATTTCCTCTACTAAATCAAAGTCCACAAAGAAGTATCTTTTAACACAAGGGTAGATGAAGGATTCCTCTTTGATTTTTGATTTGCAGGCACATGAGATCCACTATTGTAAATCCACTAATCTTGGCCAGAGACTACTAAGTCTAAAAAATAAGACCACTAGTTAATACATCCTTGATAATGGGAATGGTCCATGAATGGTTAGAGTTGAAGCCTCTTGAACCATAAGGATCCTTGAATGATGGGATCCACTTATAGATACGTTTTTCACTACGACTTTGGATGTAGTCCTGTTGATCTTCTTTCTTGCACTCAAGGGAAAATGACCAACATCAAGAGAAAATATTATGGGGAACAAGAAATATTCTCCTCATTTTTATAAAGGTGGTACTTCTCTTTCTTGATGTATGTAAGATTTTTTTTTTGAAATTAGAAGTATTTAATTGAAAATTCCAACAAATATTCCAATAATACCCTTATATACAGATGTATAGATTCTTATATACAGATATACAAGTTGTTATATACATATGTAATTGTCAATCACATCATATAATTCAAGAAAAAGAGATAAATATCTCTGTAGAGATTTGTATCTACAAGGTTTGGAGTCTTCTTTCAACAAATATTCTGCCTTCCTTTTAAAATAATGTGAACCAAAATCAACTATGACTTTACAAGATGAAATGAAATTAAAATGGATAGGTCATCACAGAACTTTACATGATCACTTCATTACAACTCAAAATACATTTTGATGGACAATACATTTGAAATCTCATGCTTTAGACTCAAAGTCTAAAGAATCACTAATGTAATGCCCCAAAATAGTTATTTTTGGGAGAAATTCATAATAATATCTCAAATGTAATAATCTTAAAAATGTTTGAAACAATAGGCCTGAAACAACCTCAACAAGATCTCAATGAAAATTATATAAACTGAATTAAAATACATTTTCCTTTTTACAAGCAGGGATTTTTCTCCTTTAGAATTGAAATATCATGAAAAATGACTGGAAAATTTTAGAGAAAGAGATGATCAGCCTCAAATCTTCCTGTTGCCAAACATACATGGAAAAATTGATGGAAAGAATCAAGAAGAAATAAAGATGAGTACGAAAGTTTAGAAGGTTAATTCACAAAATTTTGGAAAGGGAAACAATTGCTTTCTACAAACTCTTCACCACTGCAAAAACTCTTGACTGCCAACCATTTGAATATGCTTCTTTTCGTATTTTATATCTTCTCTTCATCTTCTTGAAAATAATTTTCAATTAAGGTTTTATTTTCCCCTTTGTAAATGTAAACTTAGATATTCATGCCATCAACTCAGACCCACTTTAGAAGCTCAATAATATATTTAAATAAAAGAATTTCCAAAATAACTTATCGCTAAGGTAGAAAATAGTCTCGATTGTAAATTAAATTTTAGGGCATGATAGTCATGATTTAAGCCATGTAAACCAATTCCAAAGTGTTCTTCACGTCTCTATATTTCCAACGAGCTATCATTTTCTCAATTTGGACACTGGGATCAAACGTTATGGCCTCTGGAAGATGAAGACTCAACAATCATTGATCTATGCACATGAATTCTAAGCCCTTGATTAAAAATCCACCCATTTGTCCCACATATATCGGGGAAGAGTTATCATACATGTTTATAATAAAAATGCATCCCCATGTTATTTGTTTGTGAAAAGATAACTATTGAACTTTGTGTATCTTGTTCTTAGTATAGCTTTTGGTTTCCACCTCATCACCCAACCATCATGCCAAATCACTTCCCCAGTCATCTACATGTCCAATAAATATCATCCAAGTGTCACCCGAGAGTAAGTCCACCTCACTATCACGTGTCACCTAGGGATAGGTCCACTTCACTACCATGTGTCACCCAGGGATAAGTCCACCTCACTACCACGTGTCCCAATATGGTAAGTCCATGTCACTTCCACGTGTCCCAATATGCCAAAGGAGGGGGAAAGACATAAAAGTTAGGAATATAATGAATAATTTCATGAAATATTAAAATAAAAAATAGAAATACTATAAAAAGGGTAATGCAGAGGTATGGTAATGCAGGTTAGTAAAACTTAGTAAAAATGACTAAGTGTTGATACTTAAAAACTTGCAAGATTGTGTGGGTAGGGTGATGTAGAAAAATCATAAGATGGGCTCCCACATCCACATTCAAAAGTAAAAAATAAACGAAGTATAAGACTCAATAAAAACTAAGTGTAAAACTCAGTAAAATGACTAAGTCACAAGGGTGCAATTTGGGTAATGTAGAAATGGGAAGTAAAAATTGAGAACTGCGAGGTTGCGAGGAATATGGTAATGTATTTGTGGGTGAGGGATAGCTTGGTCTCCTGGGACTTCCGCAACAAAGAAAAAATACTAAGTGTTGAAATTATTGGGTGGGAAAAAATAACTAAGTATGGAGTATGGGTAATAGTATAGAGTATGGGTTGTAGTGAAAATGACTAAGTATGTGAGAATATGGAGAGTAAAGAGGAATGAAAATGAGGGAAGTGACTAAGTATGGGGTGAGGAAATGGATAAGTATGGAGAGTAAGGGAAAATGGATAAGTATGGGACAAGAAAATAGAGAGGAGTGAGGAAATTGATATATCTTGGGCATACGACCTTTGTTTTATATTCTGTAAAATGTTGGATGAAGCTGGCACATAGGGACATTCAATGAGAATATGGAAACAAACAATTATTTCTTTTAGAATCTTTTTCTTTTCTCCTCTTTTTTTTTCAAAGAGAAACCATCCATGTTATCCTTTCATGATGAAGAATTGCAACACTGATTCTGAATTCTTAAAACATGTTGGGTCTTCATGATCAATAGGTAAAGGGTATTTGGCCCTTTCCAAATTAAAAAAAAAATACTCTCCATTTGAAGGAAACATAGGTTCATATATTTATCCCAATCACTTAGTTTATGGGTGTCAGAAAAACACATCAACAAGTCCTAGTACTCCCTATGGAGGGATTCATTCCAACTGTTGGAGAAGTAGAAACAAATGAGAGAGAATCCCTTACAACCAATCTTAAAGGATGGGAAAAGAGATCCACTCACACCATGAGAGGAATTTTGGGTGGAAAGAAACCTTCAGTAAAGGAGAAATATATGCAGGGGAAAGTGGAGGGAAGAGTTGAGCTTGAGGAGGGGGATAAGAATCCCTTTCAAGCCAAAGAAGTGCAACAATGATCAGTTAGGGATGAAACCTAATCATTGCATTCATGGATCCTATAAAGAAACATTTTTACCAAATAAGCTCTTAGGTTATAACATAATTCCCTTGTATATGAAACCTTGCACATTGGTATGTGTTAGACAATTACGATTTTGCATGGAATGTGTAGATAAATCAATGGTGGATTTTGATTATGGCCATGTTAATTTTGAATAAGCTAGTCAAGTGAGTGCAAAAGATCAAACCTTTGTAATTATTAAGCTAAATCACATATCCAATTGGTAATCTTAAATTATAAATGGTATGAAACATTGATCATCCTTGCAATGATAAGGATTGATAATACCAATTGTTTGTATTTCATAGACTTGTTGATCTCTTTTCCTATTAGGGACAAGAGTCAACCTCCTAGGGTCTTTGTGAAAGACTTATCAAGATCCCCTATGCGTTTTCATAGAGGTGGTACTCCTCTTTCTCACTCAAATATTCAATACAATTACTCAAAACATAAATTTATACAATTATAACATCAACACATATGAGTGGACCAGGTGGTAAAATAACTAACAGATAATAAATGAAGTATAATAAAAACATAATAATCTCACTTGAAAGAATAATTACATCCATCACATCCATTCATTCAGGTAGTGAGAAAAATATTTTCAATCAAGACTTATAGACAAAAGATAAGATAGATGGTCTAGAAATCAAATAGCCTTAAATGATTTCATTCATTTAGAATCATAAGATGCATAGGAGAAACACACATGAGATCTCATTTATTTATAAGAAGTCTAAAACCATAAATTTTATGAACTCCTAGAATATCTCTATGCAAGAGTAAAAAATAACTACTCATTGATGTTTAATTTTGAATAAAGTGTTTGTCTATCATAAGAAACAATATTCCTTATACTTAAATGATTATAGAAAATGCATTCATCCAATTGGACTAGGATGGGGCTTCCGTGGACCAAATAAAAAAGTATCTATAACCTGGAAGACAAGGAGAAATGTAGTCAAGTATTGGCTTCACAAATGAAAAATACACTTAATAAAGATGGATGATCGAAGATTGGGATGAAAAGAGGAAAATGCTTCAAAAGAAATGCACTCAAAAAAATAGCAGAGGAATGGTAGATGGATGGATCTCTCTCTCTCTCTCTCTCTCTCTCTCTCTCTCTCTCTCTCTCTCTCTCTCTCTCTCTCTCCCAATTGTTTTATATATAATGGTTTTTATATATTTATACCTAGGCTTAGACTCCTCTTGGACAAACTATTTCTTGGTAATTATTTTGGGTTAACTATTTGTGCCAATGATTTCTTGAGCCATTCTTCAATATATTCCTTCATTGGTAGGATGATGATGTATTGTTTAACCCTGAGTGAGAATATTTCTTCTTCGATTTCTTCACTTTAAGAATGGAATTTTTAAACCGATTCCAAGTGGCCTTCAATATTATTTACAAAGGTAACAAGAAACTGCTTAATTTCATCCTCTAAATTCAGTGACATTGTTGAACTCACTTTCCCATGTTGCTTTAATCACACCCAAATCCATGTGTAGTTGTTCTTTGGTTATAACCATAGATTGTCTTATAATTCGTGGGCCTTCAAGGTCTTTAAAAATTTATAGTTCTTTAAAGAATGCACTAGTTCTTTTGTCATTTATCTTTGTACAGTTTGCAATTGAATCTTTTAACATTTGTATCCTTTCCAACTAGCCTGCTCTTAACTGTTTTATTATGTGGTTTGAAGGAATCTATTGTTGGTTTCTATGATAATCACTTAAACTAAACACCTGTACAATAAAGGTACTTAAAACATTTTTATAAAAATATTCATCATGTTCCAAGTCCCTTTTTATATATACCAGGAACATGGCGATTCTTTGTGACAAATTTCTTATACTTGAAATAAATTCCCATGATTGTGAAGTAATTTTAAGTTGCTTATTGATATTTTTGTGACATACAATCCAACTCTACTCAACAATTTGGCAGGTTTTCTTACCTGTGTTGATGTCCCTAGTGTACTTGGAGGCATTTGATCTAGAGAAATAATAGCCAGTGGTTCTAGAAACAATGGTTTGGGACTCAATTCATCCTCAAGTTCATTTATTCTTATTTTCAATTCGATATTTTCTAACTCTTTCTCTAAAATGGAATGAGCAAGAGCATCTCCAATAGTTATATGTAGTTTTAGGATCCTAAGGGTCCAACTCTTGAGACGTCCACTTCTTAACTCCATTTTTTAGTTACTTTCTTATTTTTCACGTGGAATGTTTCTATCTACAACCTTTTCTCTTATTTATTATATTGAGCATTATGCAGTGTCAAGGATTTCTCTTCAAAATTTATTTCCTCTTCTTGGGCCAACTCCTTTGCAATTCGCTAGTTTTCAACAATTCGAATGGATACTTAATCGTGTACAGTTGTACTATCTATTTCCATATCGGGTGAATTCCTCGGGCTTCTTGAATTCTATGAGTCCTTATTTCTTGAGCTTCTCTTCCTTTTCTACTGAGATATTGTCTGTCTTCTTTCAATATTAATAGGGGGTGGGTCATCCTCATCGTCTCCTCCAACATGTTCTTCATTATTCTCTTCTCTTCTTATATTTGATTCTTGTTTTGTTTGTGTAGAGGATGAACTCCTACATGTATGGGGGACATAAGAAGATTGAACATCGGTTGCATCTTTACCTCTTTGCCTTGTTTTGTTTTGTTGTTGTTGAGTGTTTGAACTAACCTCAGTGACCAAATCATCATTTCATATATGTTTCTCTTTTCTTGGGAGTATTTAGGTCATTATCACCAGTTCCTTTAGCAATATTTGTGAAAAGGTTGTTATATATCATGGATGCCAAATGTTATGAAAATAGCCCCTTGGGGTCAAAACCTTGGAGAGGTTGTGTTTCCTTCATATTAAATGTGTTTAATGTTTTAGATACTTCTAACAAGTGTGAGGCATTTCTTACTATTACATTGGAGACAGTAAAGGAAAATACGATAAATTGCCTCTTTCTCTTTCTGTCAAAAAGGATAGACCATGCTTTGTACTGCCTACAGAACTATGGAACAAGATATCTATCATAAACAAATGTGGGAAGAAGACATGGGCTTCCATCATATCCATACAATCTAATGTAAGTATGGTCTTCTTCATACATGAAAAATCCTTTTCCCTTGAGGAAATCCTCTTCTTCTTGGGTTATCCTTGTTGGTGTTTCTCCAATCAACATATGTCTAAATTATTTAATAAATATATCTTGAATAAGACAAAAATGGAATGGTTCCTTATGCTTCCAAAGCACAAGGTACTAGAATTGAACTGGTTCATTTTCAACATCTAAATTTCCTCTCAGGGGTAACCCATTGAACACATTATAGTAGGTATCTTCTAGGACCAAATACACAGTCATGAACAATATCTAAGTCTTTAAATAATTGACCATATGAAAGGAAATCTCATTTGAGCTTACCTTGGCCTAGTCAAACATAGCTTCTTTTCGAAAATAAAAATGCAATACATATTAAAATGACTAGGGAATATGAGAAGTAGATTCCCATCCCAATAATCATGCAAATAACCATGAAAAATATCGATACAACTCCACCAACAGATTTATGTCAATGATTGAAAGGTCAATTAACATTTATATAGAGTGAACCATGAAATCCTTTAACAAATTCATCCTACCACTTTGAGAATCCATAAAAGAGATAGCATAAGGAAATCTAAGACTTTTGTTGGAGGCAGGAAGTCAAAGCATTCTTTTAAAAATATTGGCAGTTAGTGGAACATGGTTCTTCCCTTCAACAACTATTGGAATTGTTTTACTTTTGTAATCAAATCTACGAGCACACCAGGAAACCAACTCCCTGAAGTCAAAAATTCATGCATCCAACCAACATTAACTAATCCAATCATCCATATTTTATTATTCTACTTATGTTCAATAGTTAGACTCTAAAACTACTGATATGCAGTTGACCAATGGAAGTATTTATCTTGGCAAGCAAGAGAGTTAACAATATCTCCACAAAAAGGCTCTTTCCTCCTTATAGTTGCCATACTTATTATTCTTTCTATTCACTTTGATATATGTGAAACTGAATTATAGAGATCGAGTTGCTTAAAGGTTAAGTGCATGAATAACATTGACTGAAACATCCCTTCAACACATACAAATTTCCTTCGAAATATGGGCAACCATAAATGGAAGTTATTTTGAAAAACAAGTGGTTCATGGGAAAATGGGATAATTAATTCACATTAACCTTGGATCACCACCATTTACCTCATGAATCAAAACTCATAAATGACCCTTAAGCAATGTGCAAAGTGTAATATATGGATGGAGATTTCACTAAGTATAGCTTATGGATAGAGATATCAATCCCTTTAGAATCTAGTTGTGCAAAAGAGTAGTTGTGCCATAAACGTAAAGGTGTGTGAGAGTGCGGGGATCGGAGATATGGAGAGTGCAGAGGGTGGGCTATGTGAAATTCTCTGCATAATATTTGTGCGAAAGTGTAGGTGTGCAGAGGGGAAGTCTGTGTGGAAAAAAAGGTTAAGGCTAGGTTTTCTGCACTATAGGAAAAGTTGGAATAAGTGTTGAACTGTGCGAAACATGGTTAGTGAGGGGGGGAGATTTTGTGCGAGATGCGAGAAAATGGTCATGAAAAAGGAAATCTCCACACAAGATAAGGCATCTCCTACAAGTCAGAAAAATGACTAAGTATAGTAAATTTTTTCCATGTGTAGGATCATGATGGAACATAAAACAAATGGGAATGAAAAAAGTTCTACATGTGGGTAAACTTAGAAATAAACAATGATACATGAAAATGGATCAACAAGACAACATACACTTGTTAATACAATTTTCTCCTTGTAATTATCATTGAGGAGTTTCTTTATTTATTGTTATTTTGAGCATAATTTTTTTATTGTGTGTATATTATATATGTTGTAATAAAATTATTTTTTAGTTTCTTGTAATGTTGATTTCTATGCATATATTCTCTATGACGATATTACAAAATTGATATGGTGGTTTATGCTATATTTCCATCCAAAAGCAAATGACTTTTAATTGATGTTCCAATGTGAAATCAATGACTCATGGGTTAGGGGATTAAAATCATAAGGGCTATGAAATAATAAAAGTGAAATACAACAATATAAACCCCACATATTATATTATAGCATTTTTAAATAAACACATTTTTTTAAATGATAATAATATTGATAAAAGTAACCAGCAATCACCATGATCATGTATTAACCAAGATGTAGGAAAATAGAAGGATGAAAAAGACAAATGCCACTTTGATAACCTGACCAAGTAACACATATTATATTATAGCATTTTTAGATAAACACATTTTTTTAAATGATAATAATATTGATAAAAGTAACCAGCAATCACCATGATCATGTATTAACCAAGATGTAGGAAAATAGAAGGATGAAAAAGACAAATGCCACTTTGATAACCTGACCAAGTAAAACCAGAAAGATCGAAAAGGATGATTAGGGTGAGTTTTTTTGGACAATGTAGTTGTGTAAAAAGAAGAAAGTTGTTATCCAACAAAATGAATGATATGAATGAATTAAGAAAATAATCTTACTCCAACTATAATTATTAAATAAGATTATAAATATTAAATTAAATTAATTAATAATTATTTTTAAAAATCTCAAAACATTAAATAAAATTATAGAATTGAAATAATAAATATAATAAAATTATAATTATATATTATATATAAATGATTATAGTGACATGTATAATAAAAAATTTAATATTGCAAAATTCAATGTTTCACTATTGAATATGATGTGATTAATGATCGTACTACCTTATATACCTTATATAATGTTTAATGTGAACACGTCCGACCATAATATTCAATGTCAACATTTCTATCCTTGACATTTTCATAATTAGAATTTATAATGCTCTCTCCTTCAACAATGCCATCATTACATGTCACAAAACCAACCAATACACTATTTGAATTTGAATTGGATGAACAAAAGTAATATCTTTACTTTATTGAATTATTTAATTCCGTGGGTTCCATCTATGGACCATGCTAGCTTTTATAACATGATTATAAACCCCAATACCCATGAAAAATCACATGAACGGAAAGTCAGCCAAAAAAAAAAAAAACGACAAGCAGATTTTAAAAAGTAATTGACTCTCCATTTATAGTATACATTTTCAATACATTCATGATGAACATCATGGTAGTGAGGGAGTACTTTTATTTTGCCCACAAATGTTTCATACATGTGCTTCAACTAGTAATTATTCAAAAAAACTAGCGTTTTTCAAATGAATAGTGTTCCACTCGTGTCATTGTTTTCTACTTTTTTTTCCACATGAAAAATACTCTATATATTCAAAAGGATATATAAATATACAACGACGATCTCCGCCAAAGGGAGTCTCAAAGATAAAACACAGTTGGTGGTGATAGCACGGCAAATCCGGCAAATAAAACCAAAGCCACGGGTCCACAAGTGAGTCAGCCAACAGGTCATATGATTTGCTGCATGAGTCAGCCCAAAGATGCAAAATCACAGTCTGATTTTGATGGTGGGCCCTGCGTTATCATCCACCCACTTTGTGAAGCAAAGATGTCCCGGAGGCATATGCAATGCTAATTTGGAGAGGGTATCGGCCTCACTATTGTCTTCCCTAAAGATGTGTAAGACGGAGAGATTCCTGAAACAGTGAGATATCTCTATGGTTCTTTCTTTCCAACTCTCGAGGGCCGCCACCTTGAAGTCCGCTTGTCCCTTGAGCCAGTCTACAATAATCTTGGAATCGCCCAGGAGAAGAAGTTCGTCGATATGCAGTCTTCTTGCCAGGTTGAGGGACGCCCAAGCCCCCAACAGCTCAGCCTTCATATTTGATCCATCTCCATAGTTTAAAGTCCAGCGATAGCAAGTATGAGTGTTTAGTAAAATTCCCCCCCCCACACCACAGAGAGATCCATTCTGTTGAGAGGCTCCATCAAACCAGGCGACCTCCCTGTCTGTAGGATAATCAAAACAGTGTCGGCGCTTTGTTAAAAAGGGTGGCTGAGACTGTTGTATATCTACCTTTAATAAGATAGTATTCGCCACAAAGATCGCAGATGGAGGCTTCCCATCAAAGAGTGCGGCATTCCTGCACTTCCAGACCTGCCAAAGGAGGTGAATTGGCAACAGTGAAAGTGAATTGTAGGCTCTGGTCCAACGCTGAAAACAATCGAGGACACAGGTGCCCGACCACGTCGTGTAGAAAAGAAGTGATGGATCGAGTAACTTTCACACTGCTCGGACGAATGGGCAATTGATGAACAGGTGTGAAATGGATTCGCTCTGAAGTTGACAAAGGTAGCAGCGACTCGGTCCCTCCCAGCCACGTGCCTGTAGATTTGGCCAAACCAGAACTTGATTCTCAATAAGAAGCTAAATAAAGAGCTTTAACTTGAGAGGGCAGTCGGCCTTCCATAACTGCTAGAATCGATTTTTTTTATCGTGTGGCCAGTGGAAGATTGCAAGCGCCTGATATACATTATTTGTCGTGATTTGTTTTCTACTTGAGAGGGAGCTATGGAGATTTTGGATGCTATTTTATAGAAAATTTCAAGAGTAGTATTTTAGGTTGTGAGATGAATGAGTGAGGTGATACAAACTTAGTGATTGTAAAGAGGGAATTGGGTTGGAACGAGAGTTTTTTTTGTTTCTTATAATTGATTATTGATTTTCATTTTGATTAGGATATTGTTTCAAAATATTGTAAGTAATATTTTGAAAGAAAATTAAAATAAAAAAAATCAATTATTTATCTCAATCTTTTTAATGCGAAAAATCATTTCTTTTATTTAATTTTTTTTTAGAATTTTGAAAACTAAAAACTTTTTCAATCCTAATTTTTCATTTTATTTCTTTTCTTCACTTTTGTTTTTCCTTACTCATTTTAGGATTCCATCTTAGGGTTTCCTCTCATGAAAACTTAGGGTTTCATGGCTTAGGAGGTTATTTTCTTCACTTCTTTTTTTCCTTACTCATTTTAGGATTTCATCATAGGGTTTCCTCTCTCATGAAAACTTAGGGTTTCATGGTTTAGGGAGATTATGGTTTTATAGTGTGAAGTTGGAGGCATAAAGAATGATAAGTTTTTCTCACTCTCTTGCCTCATTGTATCTTTTATTTGCCTCATTTTATTGGATTACACTCTTGGGTTTGCTAATCACTCTTTTGTGTTTGTGTCTCATGCTCTTTGTTGTTGATTGAAAAATGGTGGAAAAGAAACATACAAAGCCAAACCCTTTCTCTCTCTTTCTCTTTTTTCATTTGTTAGTTTATTATTCTCTCTCGTTTTAAATCTATGCACTTCATATATATATATATAAATCCTTTACCATACACTCAACTGAATTTCTTCTCTAAAGTGTCTATTAAAGCAATAGGAACAATATATTAATGTGAAAATTTCTTTCTTTTATTTTTAGTTAAAAATTAAGAATTTTTAAAGCCAAATATCTTTCCAGCTCTAATATTTCCTTTCTCTTTTAGGATTTTATCTTAGGGTTTCCTCTTTCATGGAAACTTAGGCTTTCATGGAGGTTATGGTTTTATAACGTGAAGATGCAAATAATGATAAGGGTTTATCACTTTGTTGCCTCATTATATCTTTTGTGGTTTTCTTGTATTATGCTTTTAGGTTTTCTAGTCTCTCTTTTTCCATGTTTGTGTCTCATTCTCTTTGTTGTTGATTGAAAAATGGGGGAAAAGATATATGCATGGCCAAACTCCTCTCTCTCTTGTTTGTTTAGGAGTTTATTATTCTTTGTGTTTTTTTAAATTTATACACTTCATACAGTTATTTTTTTTTAAATGGAAAAGGATTAACCCTTTACCATGCACAAGACCCAATTTCTTCTCCAAGGTGACAAACAAGGTTTTGATGAAGTGGTGGTGACGATTTCATTTTGGGATGCGGTGCCCCCTATTTGAGGTCACCTCGTGACTCATTTGTGAGGTTAATCATGATATCCATAGAGAGGTCATTTATGATTCTCTTGGGAGGTTGATCATGGCTCCCATGGGTAGACCACTCGACACCCATGGAGAGGCTACATCCTCCAT
>JZKD02S1418200.1:0-27445 GCA_000966675.3 Picea glauca | reverse complement strand
ATATATATTTGTTATATATTATATTATGTGATATATAATATTTAATAATTAATTATATTATATATAATAATTAGCTATTTTTTATTTAAAATATTTATAAGAAGTATATATTATTAATATTGTTTAATTATAATTTATTTTTTGAGTTTAAAATTTATTGTTAATTAGATAAAAAGGTAATATTATATTTAATCAAATTATAGATCATTTTAGATTGAGTGTTGGTTTCAAATCTTCCACATGTGAAAATTTTTTCTGGCCTGGAGGATAGCTACGAAAAATCAAAAGGATTTGGAGCAACTGCAAGCTAGGGTTTAGCAGTCGCGGCCATAGTAGAGGATAACATGAGCACCAAGGGGGAGGGGGGGTAAGGAACTCCCTCATACAAATAGGTAGTGGTGGACAGAGGGAAAGGGCCAAGAGGTGTAGTTTTCAAGACACCAATGACAGACACCTCAGGATCAAACCCAAAAAAAGGTCAGGAAAGGAACTAGGGAAAAAGTGAGTGCATGGAAGAAGATGCCAGAGAAACTTAGAGTGAGGTGCAAGACACAATGAAGCCCAACGAGATAGAAGGGCACAACCCGTGCAAACCCAAAACAACAATGATACCCAAGGTGATACTAGAGGATCCGCAAACACAACTCTATAGGGACCAGATGAAGACACATACGCTAATCTGTAAGTTCATGGGTTTTTGGCCCTCAGAAAGAATGTTGTGAAACTGGATTAAATATCATTGGAAGCCAAATGGAGAGTTGGAGCTCCACCTAGGCTCGAAAGGCTTCTTCACAGCAATGTTCATGAACCTGGAGGACAAGGATAGAGTCTTTGAGGGAGGTCCATACTTCCACGCCTCAGTGGGATTGTATATGTAGCCATGGAAGGAAAATTTCTCCCCAGAAAAAAGAGACTTTTAAAAAGGTGTCGGTCTGGCTGAGATTTTATTCCTTACCCTTAGACTACTACTTGCCCTCTACTTTCGAAGCAATAGGAAACAAACTGGGGAAATATGTGAAGACCTCAGAAGCCACCCAAAAAGGGAGGTATGCATCTTACGCAAGAATCTGCATAGAGATGGATGTGTCCAGAGCACTCCCAGAAGACATAAGTCTGGAATTGAAGGATGAGGAATGGATCCAAAACAAAGATTACGAATAGATCCCCTTTAGATGTCGAATATGCCATGAACATGACCACCTGATCAGAGAATTCCCTCTTAATAAAAAATAGGAAGCGAAAAACCCCAAACCACAGCAGGATGAGGATGGGTTTATAAAACTGAACCCCAAAAGAAGAGCATACAAAAAACAGAGTAAAACCCCAGTAGGAAATAACCCGGAATAAAATGGAAGGAAGGGACAAAACCAATAAAGGGGCAGAAGACGAAAATGATTCGACAAAATCTCAAGAAGTTAGAGAACAAGAAAAAAATGAGCCCATGGATCAGCCAAGTAACAAGAAGGAACAAGGGAGTTGCACAACCCTGATGGATGGAGAAACCAGAGACGACAAGACCCCCGTGAAAGAAGCAGAGGGAGATGTGGAAATGACCCCGAGCGAAGTAGGCACAAAATATCCTGATCTCCGAGACCTTGTGGAAAAGGAAGGGATAGATCTCCCGAACATACTGGAGCAATGGAAAAGATAGGGAGTAGACAATGTACCAAAAGAGCAACTTGACCGCATTCAGTACCTATTTCTCCTAAGGGAGGAAGCCAAAGCTAGAGGACTAAAGCACACACACGGGGAGATAAGACACCTAGGAGTCAAATCCAGCAAGGGACAACCACAACTCTCACCCAAGCAAACGAGGAGGAAAAAAGGCAGGAAATCAAATAGCGTAGCCCTACAGGAGCTTGGAGAGCTATTGATAAACTCGGGTAATATCAAGAAAATTTTCCCCAACTCCCCCCCACATGTTTAAATGAAGGTTATAACTTGGAATATAAGAGGCCTAAACAACCTGAGAAAGAAAATAATCCTTAGAAATAGACTAAAGCAGGAACAACCAGATCTTTGTTTCATTCAAGAGACAAAATGCACTACAGACAGAATGGAGTCAATCAGTGAACAACAATGGCGCATGTACAAGATTGTGGCTATTGAAGGCCACCAAATGGCAGGAGGTATTCTCACCTTATGGAACCCACAAGTATTGAGCCTAATAGCATCCAAAGCGACCAGGCACACCCTTACAGTTCGCATGCAAATCATTGGAAACACAGAGGTGATTCTATGCACTAATGTGTATGGGCCCCAGGTGTCAGAGGAAAAGAGAGGAATGATACGAGACCTAGAAGACCTTAAAACCCGATCCAACAACCTCCAATGGATCCTGGCAGGGGACTTCAACATCATCACGTCACTTGCGGAGAAAAAAGGAGGTACAAGAAGATTGGATAAGGACGCAGAAGAATTCTCAAAGTTCATAGACACAGAGGAGATGGTAGACCTCAAAACTAATAATAGTCAGTTCACCTGGAACAATAAATGGATGAACCAGTATCAAGTAGCAACAAGACGACAGATTCCTAGTATCAGAGTCAATCATTATGCAGGGGATAACCTTATATTGCAACATCCTTCCCTAGGGGGGATCTTATCACTGGCCAGTGCAACTTGAAGCAGGCTTCCAAACCACACCAAAGAACAAACCCTTTAGATTGGAGAAATTCTGGATTGAACACCCGACTTTCAAGGATAGAATCAAACAGTGGTGGAGGGAGGAGAAACCGGAGTAAGGGACAAGGATGTTCAAACTCTATAAGAAACTAAATTACATCAAATATAAGCTCAAGCAGTGGAACAAGGACACTTTTGGGAATATAAACCAAGAAAAAAACAACATAGAAGAAAAAATGAAAAAACTCCAGGAAACCTACATTTCAGAGGGCTATACAGAGGATCGAAAAAAGGAAGAGATCTAGATGACCCAGGAATGAGAAGCTCGATGCCAGCATGAAGAAACACTTTGGGGATAAAAGTCCTGTATTAGATGGCTAAGGGAAGGAGAGCGGAACACCAAGTTTTTTCATAGAACAACCATGGCCCGAAGAGCCCATGACAAAATTCTTAAGATTAAGGACCAGGATGGAATAGAGTGAGAGTCACATAAGGAGATCGAAACTACTCTGGTAAACCACTTCCACGGGATATCCCAGGAACCCAACCAAGATAGAACGAAGGCCATACAAAGGATAATCCATCATATCCCCCGCCTGGTCACCGAGGAAGAAAGTAACAACCTAAACAAACCCATTGCTGAGGAGGAAATTTACCAAGCAGTCCAGGAAATGCCCAATGGGAAAGCCCTAGGTCCATATGGCTTCACAGTGGAGTTCTTCAAAGCCTACTGGGAAATTGTCAAACACGACGTTTATAGGGTAGTGGAAGACTCTAGAAGGTCAGCCTCCATTCTAAAAGCGCTAAATGCTACAATGATTACACTAATCCTCAAAGAAAATGAAGCCAAAACCCTTGTTCGCTACAGACCTATAGTGCTATGCAATGTGGTTTATAAGATAATCTCCAAAGTTATAGAAAATAGATTGAAACCCCTCCTACCCACACTGGTCTCACAAGAACATGCAGGCTTTGTGGAAGGAAGACAAATAATGGACAATATCATCCATGCCCATGAGCTTATCCACACCCTGAAGCTTCAGAAGAGAGGTGGAATGATAATACAACTGGACCTAGAAAAAGCCTATGAAAAAATTAGCTGGCACTATATGGTCAAGACTATGGAAGCCTTTGGTTTCACCCAACACTGGATCAACTGGATAGTCAAAATAGTATCCACAACAATCTACTCGCTACTAATAAATGGAGCCCATGCCAAAACGTTTTGGTCCACGAGAGGCATCAGACAAGGAGACATGATGTCCCCCTTCCTGTTCATTCTGATGATGGAAGGTCTCAGTCATAGCATAAAAAGTGCAACTACAACAGGTGAAATAGTAGGTATCAAACCTTTCGAAAATTTCCCTACTTCCACACACCAACAGTTTGTGGATGACACCTTACTTCATGGCATACCCACGGGAAAGGAATAAAAAGCCTACAAACGAATCCTAGAAGAGTTCAGGGAAGCCTCGGGTGCATAAATCAACCATTCCAAATCTATGATCTTCTTCTTCAATACCAACCCCACAATCCAAAGGAATTTGGACAATATTTTGGGCTTTGAATGCAAAGGACTCCCAACTAAGTATCTAGGCATTCCCCTGACAGATAAAGCTTAAAAAATGTCAACCTAAGAAGGAATAATCAACAAGTTAAAGGAGCGGGTCAAAAATTGGACCTACAGATCCCTCAACCTAGATGAAAGACTTATTTTGACCAAGTCTGTTTTGCAAGCAATTCCAGCCTTTATGTTGTCTATTTTCCCAACCCCCCAGGGGATACTACAAAAAATAAGAACCATCCAAAGGGATTTCCTGTGGCGAGGAGCGGAAACAAAGAAAAAATGGGCCCTGGTGGCTTGGGAGAAGGTCTGTAAACAAAAAAGCAAAGGAGGTATGGGGCTACAAGACCCGCAAGTGACCAATGACACCTTCGAGGTGAAACGCTGGTGGCACTGGGTCAAAGAAACTACTACACCATAGGTAAACCTGTGGAAGGAAAATTATGCCCCAGACATATACGACCAGGACAAAATCCGCTTCAAAGGCACCAGGGAAGGTTCAACCATCTGGAACCTAGCCTGGTGCAACAAATCCTGGATTCAGACACACAACTTTTGGGAAATAAGGAATGGAAGAACAACCAGATTCTGAGAGGATGCCTGGCAATAGGAACCTATAATGGAGAACCCAGATAGGGAGGAATTCCAATAGGAGTTGATCGTGCAAGATAAAAGAAAAGTCTACCATTACTGGAAACAAGAAATAGAGTGCAACAAATGGAGATTCTGGGACACTCTCACTCCATAGAATAGATACCAAACCGCAACAACGGTAAAAGAAGTGGAGGAGGAATTGGGGAGACGAAAAATAGCAGTCATAGAAGGAAATGACCAGCTGATATGGGGACAAAAAGATGACGGGGAATTCAATCTAAAATAAATCTGACACTATATCGCGGAGCAGGATCAAGAAGGCCCGACACAACAATGGGATAAGCTTTGGAATAGCCCCCATTGGCCAAAAGTAAAATTTTTCCAATGGTTAATACTCCACAACCAAATTCTAACTTGGGAAAACCTAAGGAAAAGGGGATTCATAGGTCCTTCCAGATGCCACCTCTGTCAAGCCAAGGAAGAAACAACGAACCATCTCCTTGATGGATGTACCTACATAGCAGAAATATGGGACTGGGCGGCAGATTTCTTATGACAGTCCCATAGGATTCGAGGTAACATCTCCGCAACTATCAACATCTGGAAAGTGAACTACAACGAAAACGAGGAGGTGAATCTCTGTTGGACCCTCATCCTAGGAATGACCATATGGGAAATATGGAAGGAAAGGAACCGGTGCATATTTAGGAACCAAAGCTGGTCTGAAGGGAATATCAAGGAAACAATAATCTCCATGACAAGAGAAATGGTACAAAGCCGCAACTACCAGACAGGAAGAGCGCAACTCACAGACCAGGACTCCCGAATCCTATAAGCCTTTAACCTAAAATATTGATGCAACCCCAATCAGGTAAGACGGTCACTGCAACTCCAAGTAGGTGAGCGCAACTGGAAACGACCACCAGTAGGCTCCCTCAAGTTAAATTTCTACGGGGCGTCGAAAGGTAACTCAAGACAGACAAGAATGGGAGGAGTAATTAGGGACAGTAAAGGAAATATCATCCGTCTGTACACTAGGAGTCTGAGAAACTCAACCAACAACGTCACGGAATTCAGAGCCCTAGAGACCGGCCTCGAGATTCTAAGCTGGGAAGGGATGACAAAATCCATAGTGGAAGGAGATTCCACGCTGGTTATCAACACAATAAGGAGACTCCAAAATGATACCAGAGTGGGAAAAATTCAGAGGCACTGGCGCTTGGCACATTCCCTGCAAAAAATTCAGGAGCACTTACAGACAGGGATCACAGTGGAGTTGCACTAGGTACGGAAGTCAGCAAATGGATTCGTGGACATAATAGCTAATGAGGGGGTCGATAAGGAAGGACCAAAACTAGACACTATCTAGAGTAACATCCCGAATGGTCAGTTCCAAATAGACTTCATCCAACTAGCGGAAAAAGACTATGATGACAACTGAATTACGGACGACCACATCGAGGATGGAGGCATAGGAATAACTGAAGGGCACATAGGATCCAGGTAGAATCCAATATCCCACCACTCAAACATGAGTTACAATGCAGATCCAGCTCACACAACAAAAGGAGGTACGACACCATGGTTCTGTCAATAGGAAGAAGTACAGGGGTTGTCCGTTGGAAAACAAAAAAGATAATCAGTAGGAGGCAAAGGACGAAGAACAAAAAGGCTTTCCATGGCCAAGTACGGGTACACCTCACCCAAGTACAGATACAAGGAGTGGTAAAGATTTTCATACAGCATGCAGGGAAAAGGATTGGCGCAGGGATTACGATAGAGCTACCAAGAGAACACACTCTGAAACTATGAAAAAGGACCAGAAGGTACACCTTTACGAGCAACCCATGATTTCCAAGATGAGGCCGCAACCGGGGAGATCCCATAAAAGAAGAAACACCAGGAATAGCCACAGACCAGAGAGAAGCAATTACAGAGGCCATATTACATACCAAAAAGGGGCGAATAGGAACAAGAGAAGAACCCCAAGAAAAAACCACCACAAACAAGACGAGATGGTACGAATGAAGAAAACCCATAGTAAGAGAGCCCCCCAGGGGAAAGAACCTCTTCCAAGCACCTGGAGGATTACAAGGATGGAGTAAGCGGCCAAAGAAGCCAAGGGTACCTTTCTCACATAGGTCTATCCAAAGGGAAAAATGGTCATCAATAGGTAGGAGAGAGAAATCAACACCACACGCAAGGGCAAAGCCTGGACGAAACTAATTCAGGAAGTGGATGGGATAAGGGACCCAAGGGCCACACAAACCAGAACAACCCTATACCACAAAATGGTAGAGGAGGCCTGGAGAACACAAATGTTGATAGGAAAGATGAGTGATGACCAAAAAGAGACCAGCGGGGAGGAAATCAAGGACCACAAGAAGGTGCTCACAGAAATTCTGAGTCACCTCAGCAACACGGAGGCCGGTGCAAAAAGACTAGCTGAGGACCAGAGGAGCTAGAAGGAAAAAAATGGAATGAATGGTAGGCCAATTCCAGCTTTACCTACGCTTTGTCCACCACATGGACATCACTCCAACAAACCGGAAAGGAACACCAACTTGTATCAGAAAGACGCACACAGTGGAGGAGAGGAATGAGAACAAGGCTATAAAGGATGGAGACGAAAGACATCCCATCATCTTGGACTAGCACAGGATAAACCCATGGTCAAGTTGTTTTCAGTGTAGGAGCTACCCCTTTTTTATGGTTATGTATTTTGTATATGTTATGGTTCAGTTTATCAAACTGGTCTTCGGAGGATTGGGTCGGTTTCCCTTGGTGGTGGCCCAACCCTCTCCATGCTATCTTAGACAGTGCAACTCCGGGATCCCTGATCTGGTTTTTGTTTTGGCAGATCAAGGGACTCCCCATTTATTTTTTGTATCATAACTTCTCTCAATAATACATGAATTCACACTCACTTACAAAAAAAAAAATTATAGATCATTTTAAATAAAATATAATATAAATTTGTGTATTTTGATACTACATCATTTATTGTGTATGTTATCACCTTAACAATTTTCATATCGGGATCTAAAAATTTCGGAAATTTAGCGAAAGGCTATACCACAGTAGAGGCACGATAGTTTAGGGGTCAGGGCTATATCCCATGGCATATAGAAAAATATAACAGAGGTGGGAAGGGAGTATCTCGATGGACCGTCCATTTTGAAGAATCTCCGATCCACAATTAAGGCCCACATCGGGCTGACAAATAGAAAAAAACTTAATTTTACGAAGGCAGACCAGGGAAAACCATTATGGTTTTTATGGGGAATGCATGGCACTCTTACACATGAATCGAGGCAGACAACAGATTTCCCGAAACCACTTTTCCCATGGCCCCGATGTCACGTGGTTTAAAATGTCACATCAATAACTTATGGGAAGGATGGTAGTTGGTCAAATCACCCCACATCACTGGTCCAGGTACTTTCCCAAATGACGTATCAAAAGGACGTCGTCACATAACTAACTCGAATCTCATCATTCAAAATGGATTGATGAAGCGTGGCACACCAACATACTATGACAATAATTCGTGATTAAAATGAAAATACTATCAAATCTCAGATATGAATCGTTTTATCCTACTCTGGGAAATTGTTATCTTATGCATAAGAAAAACAAGCTCGACGTGTGTTGATTTCTTGAGTCCTATAAATTCAAAGGGTGGGAAAATCCATGTCTCTGCAAAGTCTGAAAGGTATGGATAACACTCATCAAGCAGTGTCTGGTGCGACTAGGTTCTCAACTAATGTGACAAGCTGGTCAATAAGTAAGAAAGAAAGATGGGTCTTGTAGATAATGGCAACTAAATTTCATACCAAACCTGCAACTAAGATAGAGTCTAGGGTCATATTAAACCCCGTTATGAGGGATCTCATCATAAATGAGCATGCAGACAACACCTACAATCTATATGCAAAGAGGAAAAGGAGCAAAAGGCAGAAGACGGAGGCCAAAAACGAGATGATAGAGAACGTTGGAGAAAATCTCGCTTGGTTGAGTACCCTAGAGGAGGAAATCGCCAAGCTGAGGTAAATCCTCAAGTAAATTTAGGTGCATTTCATAAAGTTTTGGACAGATGGTGGCTTAGGAAAAGGGAGTCCTGATATGACAGGCCTGTTACTAACAGTCCTTTTAAATAGGATAATTGTTCTTCCTTTTTGTAACTTGTATCTATTTTAGAATTATGAGGAAGTTAGAACGTTTTAAATTCCACGAGAAAATCCTCTATATATGTTTGGTCTCAAGGGTATAGAAAACATGGAGAAAAGAGGAGCCTTCCCTCTGTGCAGGAAAACTTTGTAAACCTCTGGGGCTAGAATAAATACATGAATGCAAAGGAAGATTTTGGATTTTTTTATGAAAAGATTCTAACTGGTGGTGTTATGAGTCTCATTTTCTCTCATAGTGTGTGATTCTTGTTATTCTGCATTTCATTTTTTCTTTCCTCTGTCTAAATTGAGAAATTAAAAGTCCGGAATTCATTATTCAGTGCTCTCGACTTGGCGATTTATACTATGTTTATCTCTTCTAAACCATTTCAGAATTCATTACCATAATGCTCTGATAATAGTTGTGTGTTTCTTTTCTTCTGATACCACCTAAATTTTCAAGTATAAACTCATAAGTCACTTCCTCATTTATCTTTTTCCTCTTGATTTTTTTCATGATTTGGCAATGCATCCTACATTCCTGACCCCATAGCCCAAAGGTCATCTTCAGTTCTTCAACAACTTTATTAAAAATCCCCAAAACAAACCAAATCTAGCCACCGATTTCCATAGATATATCAGGTGACACGAGAGAGCCCTCTCTGAGTTGAGTAGGCTAGTTCCTTAGCTCTAAAGCTGGTTGAAACAGTTACCTCTGTCATTTGTTTATTCAGCCAGACAGAATTTACAGAGTGCTAACATTTTGGTGCCGTTCTCGGGGACGAAATTGAAAAAGTTTCCCTGGGAAGAATAACATGGTTGAGTTCTAAGGTTTGAGAGAAGGAAACACTTAGGCACATATTGGTTGTATTCCTACTCTGGCGACTTCACATCAGTCTGAAGGTGACTCCACTGATAAAAGAATCTTGAATTTCCAAAAGGTGACTCCACTCTCAATACTTCAAGCACAAGACAGAGACTTCACTGAAAGATGAGACCCCTTGATAGGGGCGAGGAAAAGCATCATGAAGGAAAACAAGTACTCAAAATGGGACCTCTTCCAAAGAATTTTACTTTTCATTTTTAGTTGCCTTTGCTCCTTCCTTGAACATGCCAAACAAATTTTTATTTACCTATTGTATTTTAATGATGATCATGAAAGACTTGCAATTATATTTCCTCCTCTCTACTTAGCACATGCATACCCTCACCTTGTCGCTGGTTTTGATAAAAAAAATTCACATGGGACACGCAATGACAATGACCAAGTTGATAAATCCCATGAGACCTAGGCCAATGTTTCTTCCACAGTTCTTGTTCCAACATCCCCCAAGGCCTGACATAGATATATACCCTTAAAGCTACCTCAAACTCTTCACGATTTCCCTCCAAATTACTATGAGTATCTACATGTGTTTGACAGAGAATCTGATATCATCTCGGCTGAAAATCACATTCAAGGGTTTGAGCATTTTATAGACTTATTTGAGATTGACCACGATGATGTGTGTATAAGATTTTTCTCTCAATCCTTGAAAGGAGACACCAAACACTAGTTCAAACATTTACATCCAGAAACCATAAGCTCATGGGTGGAATTGAAGAAGGTCTTTTTAAAGTTTTGAAGCAAGGAGAAATCCTTAGAGCTGCAACTCACTAAGTTTTATGCCTTGAAAAGACACAACAATGAAGCGATTTTTGTATTCAGTAGAAAGTTCTCTAGCATCTATTATAATTTGTTCGAAGAAATTCAACCCTCTGAAGTTGTTGCCATGCTCCACTATGCAACTTCTCTTCATCCAGATTCTTCTTTCCTCCTGATGGAAAGAAGACCTGAGTCCTTACAACAAATGTTTAGTGATGCTCATAACATTCAACACAACATCCAAGCATGTAAATAGATTTATAATGAGGGGTTGAATGCTAAAGAACATGAAAGTAAATATAAACAGAAAATAATTGATTGGAATCTTGAGCATAGAATTGACGATATCATAGGTCCTCTCGAAGTTTCCAATGTTAATGATTTTGCAAAGAATTATATTCCACTTGTTGAAAGAAGATATGTTGATTTAGCTTCTGATCTATCCCATGATAAGTAGGGGGCTTATGGTTTTATGTATTCATTTGTAGACAGTCAAGAAGATGAATTTTCAAATCAGTTTGTTGAAAAACATGTTGACGTTCCAAGGTTGTTCTTGTTAGATGACATTGCATATGTTGTTGATTTACCTATATATGATGAATGCGATGATGATTGTTATGGTGACTCCTTGGAACAACCAACTGCATGTTCCCTATCAGAAAAAAAAATTCAACAGTATAGTGAAATGACTCAACCTACATATCACAGTTGCAGAGGAAAGGATATCGGATCAACTGAAGGATATTCTCCGCCTTTATGTTTTGCAGAATTTAAGTTGCTGAAAGAGAACTCTAAAATCATCATTGAGGAAAATGAATCTATTCTTATGAAAAACCACGCTAAATCAATGGGGCAGAATGACAAGATATCACAACACTCTTTTCATGTGCTTGAAGACCCTATTACTTGTGCTGAAATGCAACCATCTGTTGGGGATAAAATTGAATACAGTTTCAAATCAGGTGAGACAACCCTACCATTATGTTTTTCTTCTTTCAAATTATTGAAGAAAAATATTTGTAGTATCTCAGGTTAGGAATCCTCCAGGCATGAGAGGAGTGGTGATGATAATTCTATGAAAAATCACATAAAAGGTCATGTCATCCCAGATTTGCAGTCAATGTTCAACTATCAACCTGAAAAGGAAGAAGAAGTTGCTCCATAAAATATTGTTCAAGGTCATTTTCTTTCTCCTAAAATCAATATAGATTTTCAACATGAAAAAGTGTTTCAAAGTGTTTTCTCTTCCCTTGAAAATGACGTGGTGGTTCAATTTCTAAACAACATAGACATGGATGAGGATTCTGAAACTGCATCTATGGAAACTTCCAACAATGAACAAACAAATGACATAGATTCTCAGGAAAGAAACAAAACAATGTATGCCACTTTTCAATCAAAAATACAGAAAGATAATGAAGTGGCAGTGGTTTCATTTGGTTCATTTGAAAATCATGGTTTTGAAAATGCATCCATGGGAACTCTAGACTGTGAAATAGTGCATGTTGTTAGATTTTCACATTTGCAAGAAGATTATGAGCAGGAACTTATTTCCATTCATTCATTTGAAAGTCAAAATGTCAGTCCTCAAGCAGATTTCCAGAAGTTTATTGAAACCAAATCAAAATTGTTTGATGAACAAGAGGATGCATGTAATATGGATGTCACATTTGAAGATGTTCAAGAATGTATGAATGTTTTTGTTGATATGCATGGGATAGTAGAAAACTTATTTCTATCATTTCATTTGAAAATGTTCTCAAATCAGAAGAAATAGAGCAAGAGAAGCAAATGCTTATGAAAAAGGATCGCCTTTCTATTTTTGCTCATCAAGAAGAAATGACTTTTCATGGTCTCCAAGATCCTGTAGCCATCCTATTACAGTCATCATTGAAGGAGGAGTTTGTTTTATTCATGAATTCAATTTTTGCATTCAACTTGTGTTTTCAGCTGCCATCTTTTACATTTGTCTGCCTACTTAAGAAAGATGTGATCGGGGAAAAATCAGGATGCTAATTGCTTGACTGGTTGCATTGGCACTTCAACGTCTTTTGATTGAGTATTTCATCTCAGTAGTTTTAGAATAGATAGGATTTTGAAAATAAGTTTTTCAGTCAAGAATCTTTCAGTTTGAGTTTTCTAGTACTAGATACAATTAGTTTTCAATAATATACTTGAGCGTCCAACATCCAGTCGGAAACAGTGCACAGAGCTTGGTTTTCAGCCGACACTAGTGACATGGTAAGAGCAGGGTACACACATTTTTTGGGAGAATCCCAATGGATCAGGCACCGGGTCTACGATTTCTTTGCTACCTCGCAGGGAGGATAACATCCCCAGTTGGAGCTAATGTTATCACCTTAACAATTTTCATATCGGGATCTAAAAATTTCAGAAATTTAGCGAAAGGCTATACCATAGTAGATGTGTGATATTTTAGGGGGTAGGTTTATATCCCACAACATATAGAAAAATATAGCGGAGGTAGGAAAGGAGTAGCTCGGCGGACCGTCGATTTTGAATAATCCCCAATCCACGGTTGAGGCCCACATCAGGCCGACAAATAGCACGGAACTTAATTTCGAGAAGGCAAACCGGGGAAAACCATTATGGTTTTGATGGGGAATGCGTGGCACTCTTACACATGCATTGGGGCAGAAAATGGATTTCCCAAAACCACTTTTCCCACGACCTCGATGTCACGTGGTTTAAAATGTCACATCAATAACTCGTGGGAAGGATGGCAGTTGGTCAAATCCCCCCACATCACTAGTCCAGGTACTTTCCCATATGATGTATCAAAAGGACGTCGTCACATAACTAACTTGAATCTCATCATTCGAAATGGATTGATGAAGCATGGCATACCAACATACTATGACAGTAATTCGTGATTAAAATGAAAATACTATCAAATCTCAGATATGAATCGTTTTATCCTGCTCTGGGAAATTGCCATCTTATGCATAAGAAAAACAAGATTGACCTATGTTGATTTCTTGAGTCCTATAAATTCAAAGGGTGGAAAAATCGTTGTCTCTGCAAAGTCTGAAAGGTATGGATAACACTCATCAAGTGGTGTCTGCCGCGACTAGGTTCTCAACTAATGTGCCAAGCTGGTCAATAAGTAAGAAAGAAAGATGGGTCTTACAGATACTGGCAACTAAATTTCATATTGAACCTGCAATTGAGATAGAGTCAAGGGTCATATTAAACTCCATTATGATGGATCTCGTCATAAATGAGCATGCAGACAACACCTACAATCTAGATGCAAAGAGGAAAAGGAGAAAAAGGTAGAAAACGGAGTCCAAAACCGAGATGATAGAGAGCATTGGAGAAAATCTTGCTTGGTTGAGTACCCTGGAGGAGGAAATCACCAAGATGAGGTAAATCCTCAAGTAAATTTAGGTGCATTTCAAAAAAATTTGGACATATGGCGGCTTAGGAAAAGGGAGTCTTGATATGACAGGCCTGTTACTAATGGTCCTTTTAAATAGGATAATTGTTCTTCCTTTTTGTAACTTGTATCTATTTTAGAATTATGAGGAATTCAAAACTTTTTAAATTCCACGAGAAAATCCTCTATATATGTTTGGTCTCAAGGGTATAGAAAACATGGAGAAAATATGAGCCTGCCCTCTGTGCAGGAAAACTTTGTAAACCTTTGGGACTGGAATGAATACATGAATGCAAAGGTAGATTTTGGACTTTTTTATGAAAAGATTCTAACTAGTGGTGTTATGAGTCTCATTTTCTCTCATAGTGTGTGATTCTTGTTATTCTGCATTTCATTTTTGCTTTCATCTATCTAAATTGAGAAATTAAAAGTCCAGAATTCATTATTCAGTGCTCTCGACTTGGCGATTTAGACTATGTTTATCTCTTCTAAACCATTTTAGAATTCATTACCATAATGCTCTGATAATAGTTGTTTGTTTCTTTTCTTCTAATACCACCTAAATTTTCAAGTATAAAATCAGAAGTACTTCCTCATTTAGCCTTTTCCTCTTGATTGTTTTCATGATTTGGCAATGCATCCTACATTCCTGACCCCATATCCCAAAGGTCATCTTCAGTTCTTCAACAATTTTATTAAAAATCCCCCAAACAAACCAAATCTAGCCACCGATTTCCATAGATATATCAAGTGACACGAGAGAGCCCTCTCTGAGTTGAGCAGGCTAGTGCCTCAGCTCTAAAGCTGGTTGAAACAATTACCTTTGTCGTTTGTCTATTCAACCTAACATAATTTACAGAGTGCTAACAATGTATATAAGAATCTAAAACTTTTATTATTATTTTTACTATAATCTCTTAATTTTATATTAACCCAATTTATTGGGCAACTATCATTAATAAGACAACATAGATTACCCTCTAATAAATTAACCCATAATTTCAAAATTAAAGGAAATACACCCTATCCCATCCTCCTCTTAGAGGCAAGCCTTCCCCCCCTTGAGAGCACGACTATGACTAGATGCCTAATGTATAAGAACACATTTAACAACATGGAAGACAAGAGGCTTCCTAAAATTGCTTCAAAATCCAGTCGTAACCACCATCGACTCAAGCGAGGATGTCATAAAGATGCCCAGTCTTGGATAAACTATTGGGGAATCATGGAAGACACCATTTTGTAGAATAAGGATACTATTAAAAATATCATAAAATCAAAATTTAAGGAGAAAATATGGTGTGATAAAGAGTTAGAGGATTTTTTATTTTTTTAAGTATTATAAGGATGTAATCAACCCTAATCTAAAAGATCAAAACTATCTCTATGTTTTGACAAATGTAAATAAAAAAATAAGCATTGTGAATATAAGGACAAATTCTCACAAGCTCCATGGTGAAACTAGGCATTGGTCAATTATTAAGACATCATGGGATGAAAGAGTGTGTCACCTTTGTGACACTAAGAAGGTTGAAGATGAAAATAACTTTCTCTTATATTGTCCAGCCTATACCCAGATTAGATCTCAATTTCAAAATATTTGTCACACTACCAACCTTCCTAACATTTTAACTCAACAAAACTATGATGATCTTGGAAAGATTCTCTTAATTCTTTTCGAGCACAGAAACAAAATTCTAAAGAATTGCAAGTAATCTCTTACCCTCTTAAGGTCTGATAGACCGATTCGGTCTCGGTGGACGTTAATCATCATCATCATCATCAATAAGGAATTCACATTACTTTATTTTCTAAATATGTCTTTACTTCTACATACCATGTGTAGTTTTCTTGCCATTTCAATATTTCCCCCCTAAGATTCATCTATAAAGGTAACATTGAAAATATCCAAGGTCTTATATCCAAGGCATATACTACCTTGTTTAGCACTCCTTTAATAAATGTTATGTCAAAATCATGTTCACTCAATAATTCTAACCATATTTTTGGTCTAGCATTCAAATTACTTTGCCTAAATATATGTTGAAGTCCATTGTAGTCTATCTTTAGTTCAAACTTTATTTTGACCAAATAATGTCTCAAAATCATCAATGCATGCACTACTGCAACAATTTGTAAGTCATTTGTCTCATTGTTCTCTTCACGAGGTCTCGATTTTCTTGAAGCATAGACTATCACCCTACCTACTTGCATTAGGACTGCACCTAATCCTTCTTTTGAAGCATCCATACAAACTAGAAAGTCATGATCCATATCAGGCACCTTTAGTATCAGAGTTGTCATCAACAATTGTTTTAAGCTTGTTGAACCCATGTTCACACTACTTTGTCCATACAAATTTCTTATTTATCTTTTGAAATTTTGTGACAGGATTTACAATCTTCAAAAAACCTTCGACAAATATCCTATAGTAACCAATCAATCCCATAAAATTGCATTCTTTAGCTACATTTGTAGGCATTGAACATTCCATAACAACTTCTATATTTGTTGGATCCATAGAAATTCCTTCTTTTAAAATGATGTGACCCAAATAATGAATACCTAATTCAAATAAATAACACTTAGAAAGTTTAGCGTGCAACCTTTTCTCTCTAAGAAACCACAATACTAGCCTTAAATTTTTCTCATACTCCTTTGTTGTCCTTGAATATATAAAACTATTATGTCAAAATACTTGCACAAACTAAGTGAGGTATTTCGAATCACCCCATTCATCAAAATCCTAAACACTACTCACATATTTGTCAACCCAAATGGCACCACTGAAAACTCATAATGACCAAAACACATATTAAACATCATCCTAGGAATATCCTCTTCCCTGATTCTTAACTATAATTTCTCAATATCAAATCAATCTTTGAAAATATAGTTGCCTCTTTCATTTGGTCAAATAAATCATCAATATTGGGAAATGGTTATCGATTTCTTATCGTTTCTTTGTTCAACTATTGATAGTCAATAAAAAGCCTCCATGATCCATATTTGTTCTTTACAAAGATGAATGACACTCTCCATGGTGACATAAATGAACAAATAAATCCCAAATCCAACAATACTTGGTGTTGCATCTGCAACTCTTGCAATTTTGTGGTTTTCATGCGATAAGAAGCCTTTGAAATAGGCTTAGTTTTTGGTTTGAGTTCAATTGTGAATTCCAACTCCCACTTACGCAGTACTCTAGGTAACTCTTCTGGAAACATATTGAAAAATTCTAATAATATAGGATGTCAAACTATGTTCATCACATCCTATTTCTTGTTCATATTTGTCACACCATACAACTCACAACTCTTCCTAAGACTTTTCTTTAGTCGCATCATTGAAATAAATCTCAAAGACACTCCTCTATTATTCATTGCTGAAATTATTCTATGTCCCAAGTCATCTATAAAGTAAAGCATTTTACTCTTACAATCTTACACTACCTCATGGGATTCTAACCAATCCATAACTATGATCATATTACAAGATCCAAAGGTGGTAGTGTACAATGACACTTCATGGTTTTTAACTAACTACCAAGCTACCCCTTGCTTAACACCAGAAGCCATTTCGACCTGATTAAAATCCTCTTGACTGTTTGTCATCATTCCACATCTATGTAATGCATTATATGAAATAAAAAAAATTGTTGCTCTTAAATCTATCAATAATGGAAAAAAATACCATTAATATTACATGTCATCTCAAGCACCATTGAATGATGTTCAACCTGGTGATAGTTTACCATTGCATGAATCATGTGGGATTTTCCCAAGTTACCATTACTGGCTTGGTTCTTTTCCTTACGATCTCCTATATGGGAATTTGGGAAATATTTATGAAAATGTGTCTCTCCAAATGTATAACACTCCCTCTTAGGAGGTTGCCTCTAACTCCGAGACTGTGTAAATGTATACCCACTACCCTCTCGAGTATGTTGTGGTCTAGCATTTCCTTGCTACATTGGTGGCTTATATCGTGGTTGTTATGACCCAAGGGGGGAATATATGGGGTAAAATGTATATTATATGACCCCAAGGGGGGCATATATGGGGATACATGTAAATGTAATGTGTAAATGTATAGGTAATAGGGCCGACCTAATAGTAAAGGAGCCTCATCTGAAGTGTGTGAATAAATATATATAGAGATCATGTATTTATTATTGAGACATGTGAATTGTGATGTATGAATGTATTTGGATGTTTGGAGGAGGTTCTCATATTATTTAAGGAATTATTATGTCACTCATGTACATCTTATCCATATTGGAGTTGTTGTAATAATCCAAATGCTTAAGATATCATAATAAGATAGAAGTGCACACCATGTACACCAATGTGAGCGTGGAGAAAAACTCCAATATAGATAACATAGATGAGTTACACAATAAATCCTTAAAGAATAGGATTACCTCTTCCAAACATCCAAATACATTCTAATGCAGACACCATAGTTTCTACAATCTATCCCTACAAAAAACCAAGTGTCTTCCCATAGCATGCACAACAACATTAATTTGTAACAGAAATTAACCATTAGAAAATATCACAAGGGAATTTACTACTATAGGAAATAAAATAAGAAATAAATTGTTCGTCATAACATAAAATATCTCAATTAATCAGAACATAAATTTTATTACAACCATACTACATCTTAGAGAAATCTGGAAAGATTCTTTCATCTGTCTCTGACAATGCATTCATTTTCTAGTTCTCTATGAATGCCTAATATTGTTCGCTCTCTATTGTTCTACTGCATTTTTCTTTTTGTTGTTCTTCATGTTCGAAAATGAAATCAAATTAATCTAAAAAGTCTCCCTTGAGATGAACACTTTGCACTATTTTCTTTCATGCTTTATCTCTTCGTTTCTTGGTAGTTGAAACATTCAATCTCTTCGACTTCCCCAACCATTTCTTATTTTCTTTTCTTGGGTAGTTACATGGTGCAATCTTTCAAAACCATTTTCTAATTATCAAGTTTATGAGATTTAATGGTTGTGGTGACTTAAACAATTCTTTTTCCCTTACTAAATCATCCAACCACTTGTCACGAGATATTTTCCATATACGTTGAGCTAACAATGCAAAATATGTAATTAAAATGCATCATGTGCGTGTTGCAGCGACTGTTCCAGCACAATGTTGCAACAAATGTGACAACATGTCTTGCAATAGTGTTGCAACAATTGTGACAACAACAACAAAAATGTGTTATGACAATAGGAATTTGACAACAACAAATATGCTCCTGCATCAAACTTCATTGATAAGAAAAACATGAGCCCGACTCATGTGAATGTAATTTTAGATTGAACAAAGGATGAAGATCCTTGTAGGCACTCTAACCCCTTTTCAGAAACCCACGATGCATATTTAGAACCCATATTTCTCCACTCGACTAAATATTCAAAACATTATTTATTTTGGGTCTTCTTACAAATCCTTTTCGCCAAAACTTGTTCCAATTCTTTGGTTGGTTTAACATGAAACTATTTCTTCCATTCATCCAGGATATATTCTTCATCATTCTCATCTCCCTTATGAAACTTGTACAAGTCAGCCACATTAAATATTGGAGAAATGCCAAAATCTTCTGGTAATTCTAACTTGTATGGATTATCAAAAATCTTTCCCAAAATCCTAAATGGACCAATTTTTTTGTAGTTAATCTTACTATACGTACCTATAGGAAATATTTCCGTTCTCAAGTCCACCATTACCAACAATCCTTCTTCAAAAAAAATTCATCTTCTCTACATACCTGCACCTTCTTTATACTTGGGATTACTCCGTTGTAGCTTTCTTTTAATCTACTCATGCATTTCCTACATGCTCTTTGCAAATTTGATTGCATCAACACTCATTTTGTCCTCCATATTAGGAAACTTAACAAAATCAACAAATCCTTTCAATGACCTACCATAAACAATCTAAAAAGGACTCTTTCCTACAGATATGTTAACAAAATCATTCAAAGCAAATTCATCCCATGCCAAGATCAAATCACATTGTCATGGATTCTCCCCACTCAAACTCCTTAACAAATTTCCAAGATTTTGATTCGCTACCTTGGTCTGTCCATCCGTTTGAGGATGATATGTAGAACTACACAGTAATTTGGAACCCATCTTTTTCCAAAGTGTCCTTCAAAATTTTCCAAGAAATATCGTATCTTGGTCTAAAGTGATACTTCTTGGCATCCCATGTAATCTTACAATCTCTCTGAAAAACAAAACAACAACTTTAGTAGCATCAATGGTTTTCTTGCATGGTATGAAATGTGCCATATTTGAAAATTTTTCCACTACAACCATCACAGACTCATGATTGGTCTGCGTCTTAGGCAGTCCCAAAACAAAGTCCATACTTATATATTTCCAAGGCTTCTCGATACCGATAGTGGTGTGTACAATCCTGTGTTTTGACTCCATCCTTTGGCAATTTGAAAAATTTTGCATCACTCAACAAACTTCCTAACATCCTTGTTGATGCTAGGCCAATTCTCTCACTAATGTCATGGTCCTATCAAATCCAAATTGTCCACCTAAACCCTCTCTATGTATCCCTCTAATAATATTAAGCCTCAATGCGTTATGTGGAATGCACAAATATCGATTATTGAGCAAGAAACCTTCTTGAAGATGAAATTCCAAATATGGTGTTCTATCAATGCTCCAAGGCTCTTTGCGCAATTTCCAAGCCTCTGAAAAAATATGCATCTTCTATATACAAATATTGTATACATTCCAAGCTAACAAATTCCACTGACAAAGGATTCAACAACATTATCCTTCGGCTCAATGCATCTTCAATTCTATTTGACTTTCCAAACCAGTGTTTCAATACAAATGAGTAACTTTGTAAAAATTCTACCCATTTGGAATGCTTTTGATTTAACTTACCTTAACTATTGATGTACTGCAACACCTTATGATCAGTAAATAAGACAAACTCCTTTGGTAGCAAGTAATGTCATTGTTTATTCAAGGCATGTACAATAGCATAAAAGTCTTGATAAGAAATATAGTACTTCTTCTTAGCATAATTTATTTTTCGTTGAAGAATGCAACCAATCTTCCTTCTTGGCTCAAAACTACTCCAATTGCTTCACCACTTGCATCACAATCCACTTGAAATACTTTGTTGAAATACAAAGTGTTAAAACTGGTTGTTTATTTACCTTTTTTCTTCAAATCTTCAAATGACTTCATGATTGCTACTGTCCACTTAAAACTTCCCTTCTTCATGCATTCATTGAGTGGTGCACAAATCTCACTGAAATTTCTGATAATTTTTTTGTAGAAGCTTTCCAAACCATGGAAACTTCTTACATCAAATGTACATTGAGGTGTTGACCATTCCAAAATAGCCTTAACCTTTTCAGGATCCATCTTCAAACTTTCTTTGGAAATCACAAATCCCAAGTATACTAACTCTTACTTAAAAAAATGTACATTTCTTCAAACTGATCAACAATTTCTCTTCTCTCAACCACTATAACACCTTTCTCACATGCTCTAGGTGCTCTTATTTGGTCTTGTTGAAAATAAAAATGTCATCTAAGTACAAAACAAAAAACTTACCCAAAAATGGTTTCAAAATTCATTCCTAACTCTCATGAATGTGTTGGGTGCATTGGTTAGTCCAAATGGCATAACCAACCACTCAAACAATCCATCCTTTGTCTTGAACAATGTCTTCCATTAATCACCTTCCCTTATGCAAATCTAATGTTAACCACTCTTCAAATCAATATTTTAAAATTACTTGGCTCCACTCAAACAATACATGAGGCCATCCATCCTTGGTAAAGGAAATATGTACTTGATAATAATTTTGTTAATAGCTGGTGAATCAGTACACATTCTCCATTCACTTGATTTCTTGGGTGTCAAACTTGTAGGTGCATCACACAGACTCAAACTCTCTCTGATCATTCCTATGTCAAGTAGCTCTTGAACCTACTTATTTACTTCCTCATTTTCTACTAGAGTCATCCAATAAAGATCTTTATTTGGTATACTTGATCCCGATATCAAATCAATCAGATGTGATATACTTCTCAAGGGAGGTAAACATGTTGGTAGATCATATCCAACAATATCCTTAAAATCATTCAACAAAGGTTGAATTTCCTGTGGCACAGGACTCATTGTTTCAATCTCCAAAACTTCTCTTGGTACTAAGGCCAAACATAAATGATTCATCTTATGTTCTCTCAAGAATTCCTTAGTTGAACACAACATAATGAAACTGTTGTTGTAAATATTCTTGCAGTCATTTTCCTTGCTATCATTACCACTCAAATCAGTCTCCACCATTGGCTCCAATCTATATCTCTTTCCATCTTTTAAAAATTCATAAGTGTTCTTCCTTCCATCATGGAAAAAATTAATTTCAAACAACCATAGTATTTCGATTAGTACATGATAATCATCCTTCTCTACTATGTCACACAATACCTACTCACTAAACTTTCCAATCTGAAAACTCAACAAGCATTGCTCAGTCATAGTCACTTGTTGTCCTCTTTTCAACCATGATACCTTGTACATATTTGGATGTAGAATACTTTTCAACTTTAATTTATCCATTACTTTTGTGGATACAAAATTTTATGTACTTCTGCCATCTATGACAAGATGACAACACTTATCCTGAATTTTGCATTTAGTTTTGAACACTTTCTTTCTCTGTTCATGCTCTTCTGATACCTTTGTCTCAAACTTGAGTAATACTCTTCTGAACATTAGGTTTTCTCCTTGCTCTTGTTGAAGTAATTATGCATTCCCACCAGCAATTGTTTTCTCATATTCTTAGGTAACTTGTATCCTAGCCTCAGTTCTTCTTGCTACATTTTGTCTCTTTGGACGTTTTGATGCTTTTTTACCCTCTACTCTACATCTATAACATGTAATCACATACTTACCTATACCAAAACCTATACCGCTTCCAAAATTTATTCCTCCTCTTGTATTTTGATCGTTGTTTGCTTCCTCTTCCTTTTTACTGTCTTTAGCAGCACTTGTTTTTCCTCTACCTCTAGTTCCTTTTTCCCATAACTTCTATCACAATCTCCTATCAATATTTTCTTACACATTCAAAGAAAATTGGTATGCTTCATCTACATTATGAAATTAATGTGTACTCATACCATCCTGAATATGATACTTCAACCCATTCACGTATCTTTCCACTCTTTGATACTCTGGTTCTTTTATCCCTGACTTTAGGGATAGTTTAAAAAACTCCTTTGTATATTCATGAATAGATGTCTCTTTCTACCTTAAATTTTGCACTTGTTTGCACAAATTTTGTTGGTAATCTACAGGTAAAAATTTATCTTTAATTTTTTTCACCATCTTCATCCAGGTTTCAATATTTCCTTGTCGGTTATCTACTTTGTCTTTCTGCAGCATATCCCACCATAATGGAACATAGCCCGAAAATCGAACCTAATTGCAGTCTTGGATATTTTCATACTCAAAATATCTTTTAATCTCTCTGTTCCAAAAATGAGAGTCTTTTCTTTCAAAATACCATCGTAGTATGAAACTTCTAGTCTTTCACCACCTCTATCTTTCAAAAAATATATCAACCATGTTGTTGGGTATGCTTCCTCGACATTTCTCTCTGCTTCGGGTTCACTTTTTTACTATGAATTTGTTTCATCATCTCCATGCCTCCTATTTTCCATATCTTATATCCTTCTTTGTAATTCCTCTAGTTCGTTGTCACCCGCTCATGTTGCTCCTACTCTTCTTGGCGACATCATTATGAGTTGTCTTGCAGACCTCACTCGGACTAACATTCGCATGCCTTACTTATAGGCACTATTCTCTCACAACTCATGAGATAAACCAACTTTGATACCACTTAATGTAGTCATCCTAGTTTTTGGAATCTATCCCCACAAAAAACCAGGCATCCACCCATAAAGTGCCCAACAATATAGTACTAATTTGTAACATAAATTAACCATTGAAAAATATCATAGGGGAATTTACTGCTACAGGAAAGAAAAATAGAAATAAACTGGTGGACATAATAGAACTTTTATTACAACCATACTACATCTCAAACAAATATAGCAATATTCTTTCTTCTGTCTCTGATGGTGCATTCGTTTTCTGGTTCTCTATGAATTCCCAACATTATTTTCTCTATGTTCTTCTGTTGTCTTTTTCCCTCTTATTGTTCTTCTCTTTTTTGTGTTCTTCCTATGAAAAAATGAAATCAAATTTTGCTAAAAAATATCCCCTGAGATGAACCCCTTTGCATTGTTTTCTTTCCTCCTTTAGCTCTCCGTTTCTTGGTAGCTGAAACGTTCAAACTCTTCAACTTCCTCAATGTTTCTTGTTTTCTTTTCTTAGGTAGTTACATGGTCCAATATTTCAAAACCGTTTTCTAATTATTAAGTTTACGAGATTTAATGGTTGTAATGTCTTAAACAATTCAGTTTCCCTTACTAAATCATCATGTCACTTGTCATGAGATTTTTTCCATATATGTGGAGCTAAAAATTCAAATTCTATAATTATTTAAATGCATCTCGTGCATGTTGCAACAATGTTACAACATGTGTTGCAACATCTAGCACAATGTTGCAACAATTGTGACAACAAGTGTTGAAACAACTGTTACAGCAGTGTTGCAACAACTGTGATAGCAACACCAAAAATGTGTTACAACAATAGGAATTTGATACTTGTTCCTCCTATAATTTATTAACTTAAACTTGAATTTTTTATTTTTTTTGTTCAAATGGATTGCTTGAGGTCAAATATGCTCTTGCATCACAATTCACATGTCTCGATAATGAATACATGATCTCTATATATACCTATTAACACACTACACATGAGGCCCCTTTACTATTAGGATGACCCTATTACCTATACATTTACACATTACATGTTGTTACGAGGAAAATCTCTATATAGCTAGGGGTAAACCACAACAGAAGAAAATGATTGCACAAATTGAATCTACTCTCAAATATGCTATATAAACAAATATTCTAGAAAGACAAGATAAAAGTCCTACCTCGTCTAGACATTTGATGAAGTCCACCGTTGAGCACTTGACCCAAAGCAATATACCTGCAACTAGTCCTCAACAACCAAGCAACACAATCATATGGTGATAATATATGATGTTAGCATATTCAATAACATAATCCATCAAAATTTATAACATATACGCCCATGGAATAATAATTCAAATATTTGCAAGATGTTAATTGGATGACAAGAGAGTATGTATATTAAGATATAAGCAACAAAAGTGAATAAGTTACATACTTTCATGTTGGCATGGTTCAAAATCGAGAAACTAAGTTCCTTCTAGCTAGGCCTCTACCACTTCATTCCTCCACCAAAGGCAAGCTCATATAAGAGAGACAATGAAGTTCTCAATCAATAAGGGAAGCGCTTGGGGGTTGAACAATGTAGTCAGACTTAAAGGACAAAGGGATGCAAACTCAATGTGAAGTGAATAATTTATCCAGAGTAACTTTCCTCTCAAAGTTGAATTCTTTATCCTCTTTTCCATAGCTCGAATTTGTCCCATTTATAGCCTTCAAGTGGAACTGAAGGGACGATTCAGAACATTTCGAGTATATGGAAGGCCAAGAATCATTGATCTTGTGATGTGACATGGAAACACAACACTATTTTTAAATTTTGGGCACATTTCCCTATGCATGCGGGCTGCAGTGGTGCAACCTATGTATATGCATGTTGTATAGTAGGAAAGGTGTGTATATGTGGAAAAATTATATTTTAGCTCTGGGATTTGTAAAAAGGGACTTCAAGTGTGCATAGGGGAATGGAAAAAGGCCTTATGTGCAAGATTGCATGGGGTGAGGAAAATATTGCTATAACACATGTACGTTTAGTCACATATATTTACCCCTTAGGTTCATATCATATACATTTAACCCCATATATTCTCTCCTTGGGTCACATAACATTGGCCTCTCCAAAATTTCAAGAATTATAATACCTCTACAAATTCCAAGCTCACATACATGTTTAAATAAGGATATAAAATATCCTCCCTTTATTATTTAGTACCAATCTTTCTCTAAGTATAAGTTCCAATTACCCTTTTCTAAATATACAATTTTCTTACCAATTGACAAACCTACCATTTATTAAATGGGTACTCGTATTCCTCAAGGACCTCGAAGTTGCGACTGGTTGTATGAGAAAAGTATCGAAACTAGAATTTATTTGTGTGGATTTTCTAGAGCATATGAGGTCCCCACCTCCCAAGTACCTACACAATATTGAGACCAAACTCAACACCAACTCACCAAGAAAAAAATCAGCGTTATGACACCCATCCTAGATTATGGTGAAAAAAGATGAGCTCTCAAGCTCAATCCTCCTTTCTTATAAAACATTTGAGGCTCATGTCATTTGTCCATTCCATGAAATATACTAATTGTTTTAATTACTAAATTCATATGATTCACCCACACATATGTCACTCCATACACAATTTTTTATTTTTTTTATTTAAAATGGAAATTAGAGATTATTCATCATATCCCAACCTTTTATCTTATATTTACTCTTAGATGTTCCCTAGATAAAAAAAAATCCATCATTGAGTGGGTTCACATGAAAATACTATTTTATATTTGAATAGAGTTTTTTTTCTTTCCATTTAACTCAGCCCTTTATATATGCACTTTCATTTCCAATTATAAAATAACTTGTATTTATTTTTTTATCAAACATGAGCATATGTTTATATGATCAATTAAATCACTCATAGAATTCATTCAATTTTCCATGATAAAATAAAATGCATATGTCAAAGGATACTTTTCTCCCAAAGTTCTCATATATATAAGTACACATAAAATGATTCAAAGTCAATATCAAGGGTGAGACCAAGTTACCTCAAAGCCTTCAAGTATTTGATGTCGAGAGCTAGACATCGCATCTACAACTCTTCAAGTGCCATACACCAATAGATAGACATAACATATACAACTCTTTAAATGCATGATACCAAAGGTGCCATGTTCCTACATGGAATTCAAAAATCATTTTTCAATGAGAGGATATGATGTCATGGTTTGGTCTTAACCAATCCAACTCATTCAACACTGGTGAGAGAATAATGGTCACTAAGGAATAAGGATCGACACCTTATTTTGTGCCCCTCAACATGATCTTGCAAGTGACCAAATATGTGGCCTACCCTTATGACAACGTCTTCTAACCTCTAGGAAACAAGATTAAAACACATGTGTAACATCCCGCTCTTGCGCACACTAAGTGAACTTATTCTTTGAGGACACTTGTGTTGACAGGCGAAACAGTCCATCCGTCAACTGGAAGAGTGGAACCGGTCCGGGGTTGTCTAAATAACCCAAGCCGTTTGGTATGGACCACCCTGACGAGTTTAACGGCTCCG
>JZKD02S1418189.1:0-11158 GCA_000966675.3 Picea glauca | reverse complement strand
CGCAGGAAAGGAGAACGGATCTGAGCCATTAGATCTGGTTCAGGATCGCCGACAGCCGTCGGATCTGCGGAAGTTGCGAGGGAGTTAAGTCCTCGTGAACAGGAGGAGAAATCCCGACAAGAGGTGGAGCCATCGGGATATCGACACTCGGGAAATCGGGATTCCTGAGGTCGTGAGAACTGAGACATCACAAGTCTCGAAACGTCGGGAAGATCAGAGCCGTCCGTTTGCAGATACACGTGGCAGAGATCGAGGCGTCGGAAGTCGGGAAGTCGGCATTCCCGTGAACATGAGATCGGGGATTTCCATGGGGAATTACCCGGAACACATCTGAGTCGTCCGGTTGGGGAGACAAGTCTCGAAATCTCGGAGGAATCGGGACCGTCCATCAGAAGGGACGCGTGGCAGTGATCAGCACCATCGGGGAAAGCCGACAGGAAGTTGTGATCGGCGTTTTGGTCATCAGGATATCGGGGATCCTGATGACAAGCGGTTTTGGCATTCTAGAATCGCGAACCGTGAAACCCCGATGAGTGGGAGCCAGCTATCAGCACAGCAGATAAGAAGGAAAGCCCGTCGTGTGAGGGCCAGCTGTCAACACGTCGACATTTTGAGCCCGTCAGAGAATCAGGAATCGAGGGGACGAGGAGTCCATGCATTGNGCGGCGAAGCTCAGAGTCGAGGAGTTCGCAGAGGATAAAAGAAGCAAAGGTCGAGGCCTTAGAGGAATTTGAATTTTTCTCCCAAGATTGGGAAGAAAGTGCATAAGCTCAGGAGAGAGCAACAGCAGCCATCAGATCGGCTGGGAAGTAGATCTGGACCGTTGGTGTTCGCGTCCAGGGAGAGCCGGAGGAGCGCAGGAAAGGAGAACGGATCTAAGCCATTAGATATGGTTCAGGATCGCCGACAGCCGTCGGATCTGCGGAAGTTGCGAGGGAGTTAAGTCCTCGTGAACAGGAGGAGAAATCCCGACAAGAGGTGGAGCCATCGGGATATCGGCACTCGGGAAATCGGGATTCCTGAGGTTGTGAGAACTGAGACATCACAAGTCTCGAAACGTCGGGAAGATCAGAGTCGTCCGTTTGCAGATACACGTGGCGGAGATCGAGGCGTCGGAAGTCGGGAAGTCGGCATTCCCGTGAGCATGAGATCGGGGATTTCCATGGGGAATTACCCGGAACACATCTGAGCCGTTCGGTTGGGGAGACAAGTCTCGAAATCTCAGAGGAATCGGAACCGTCCATCAGAAGGGACGCGTGGCAGTGATCGGCGCCATCGGGGAAAGCCGACAGGAAGTTGTGATCGGCGTTTTGGTCATCAGGATATCGAGGATCCTGATGACAAGCGGTTTTGGCATTTTGGAATCGCGAACCGCGAAACCCCGATGAGTGGGAGCCAGCTATCAGCACAGCAGATAAGGAGGAAAGCCCGTCGTGTGAGGGCCAGTTGTCAGCACATCGACATTTTGAGCCCGCCAGAGAATCGGGAATCGAGGGGACGAGGAGTCCATGCATTGTGGATTCAAGAAGTCCGAAACCCCGACGAGAGGTTTGACTACGGTCACAGGGGTAGTGGTCGCGTGGACCAGGGGCTGAGCCAGGAGGGCTAGCTGGAGTTAAAGCGCGTCGGGAGTTGGAGGATTGCGGATCCAAAAGGCATGTGCACTTGAACATCAAGAAACCCGAAACTCCGATGAGAAACTATATGGCTGCGGTCATATAGGGAATGGTCACATGGACTAGGGGCATAGCCAGGAGGGGCTAAGGCCAGGTAAAGGCGCATCGGTAATTCGGGGATCGGGAGTTAAAAAGGTTAAGAACTCTTGACAGCGTAAAGTCCGAAACCCCGAAAAACCCGATATTCAGATTTCCGTGAGTAATTTGTTCACGGTCCGGTGCAGAGGCCGAGACAGAAGAAGGAAAGACCTGTGGATCTGGGTCAGGTTTTCACGGTGATTCCCGAGAGAATTCAAGAAGCCACTGGAGGCTCAGCAGAGGGGATTTTTGAGCGATCCTGAGAGCGGGAGGTGCATGCAGAGACACTGCGGGTATGCGTCTGCGTGCACCACTGCGTCAAGAGGTCTCAACGTGGAGATTAGAGGAAGAAATCTGAGGATGAGGAGAATCTTGCATTGGCCACCAAGAAGAGAAAGAGAAAGAAGAGCTTTGCAGAAGGAGTATCTTCTAAACAAGGTGGCAAGAAGAAGTTTGACCCTAGCAAGGTCAAAATGTTGTGCGTGCCATCAACTTGGACATTTTGCTAGTCAATGCCCCAACAAGAAGAAGGGCAAACCCAAGAAGAAGATGGATGTTATAGCTGATATGGACGCTTTTGCAACCAAATTTGAAGAGGAATTTTCACTCTTAGCATGCCTATACACCTCCATGGTCATTGGTACATGGTACATTGACAGTGATGCTTCATGCCACATGTCAGGGGTGCGTGAGTACTTCAACAAGTTGAAGGAGTACAATGCCAACTTCAACATTGTACTTGGAGATAATGCCAAGTACAGACCAGCAGGCATAGGAACCGTGAGGTTTCAGAGGGAGTCTGGTAAACCCTTGTCAATTAATGATGTCTTGTTTGTTCCTGGTTTGACTAAAAATTTGATTTTTGTTTCAGCCCTAGAAGATAAGGGATATGAGGTCCCTTTCTGGGATGGAAGAGTACTTATACATCCAAATGGCTCCAATGCTAGCATGGGGAAAGTGTTGGGAGTAAGAAAGGACAAATTGTACAAGCTGCAGTTTGAACCAGCTTGTGCGTTGGTTAGTAGCAGCAACAGTGGCGAGATTTGGGGGAGCTTTGGCATAGGCGGATGGTTCATTTACATCATGGAGCACTCAAGGTGCTCAGGGAGGCCATGACTGGGCTTCCAGAGTTCAGTTCTAACTTCTGATCAACATGGTGTGTGCAAAGGGTGTGCTTTGGGTAAGTACGCCAATACAATCTTTCCTAACAGTGACAGCAGGTCCAAAGGAATTTTGGACTTGATCCATTTGGATGTTTGTGGGCCCATGTCAGCAATGTCTATTGGAGGGTTCAGCGACTGTCTCCTTTATTGACGAAAATTCCAGGAAGACCTGGATCTATTTTATGAAGACCAAGGATGAGGTCTTCAGTCAGTTCCAAGAGTTCAAAACTCTTGTGGAGAACCAAACAGGCAGAAAGATTAAGGTGCTCAGATCAAACAATGGAGGCGAGTATACCTCGAGTTCCTTCGAGGAATTTTGTGTAGATTATGGGATTAAGAGGGAGTTGACTGTGTCATATAACCCACAATAGAATGGAGTCTCAAAGAGGAAGAATTGGTCGATAGTTGGGGTAGAAAAGGCTATGTTGCATGATCAGGACTTGCCCATGTTTCTATGGGCAGAGGCGTGCAACACTGCAGTCTATCTGCAGAACAGGAGTCCGCATAAGATATTGGGGAGTATGACCCCTGAGGAGGCCTTCACGGGGAAGAAACCAAAGATTGGTCACATGTGCATCTTTGGTTGCCTGGTCTACTGTCATGTTCCGACAGAGAGGAGGACCGAGATCAAGCCTACTGCAGAGAAGGGCATCCTTGTTGGTTACAGTGAAACCTCCAAGGCCTAGAGGGTCCACATTCCTGCACATAGGAGAACAATGGTTAGGAGGTGATAAATTTATGTGTACTTTCAGATCTGAAATTTTCTTTTACATTTTACTAAACTTTTAATCAGATTTCACCATATTGCAAAACTGATAACAAAAAATTCATGCAACACAGTAAATAGCATCCAAAAATTTGTACAGAGAAATTTACCTTGGGGAAACCCTTTAGGGATAAAAACCCCAGCAAAATGATCTTTCTTATTATGCAAATGAATGAGCTTTAGAGCAGGTACAAATGGCCTCTAAGGGCATAACAGATCAATCATAAAACTCAGCCTCACAGGCTTACATACCAAGAGAGTTTGTTGAAGAATACTATGTTGGATCTGCCATGGATGATGGAACTAGCTTAAAGGTTGAATGCTTTGCTTGAGAATGAAACGCCCTGTCATGAAGACCTTGTCTAGCTTGAATGCTAGTCTTTAGGCTAGCTCAAACCCTTGGTTTCAATTCTAATCTGAATCAGATCTGGGACTGAATGCTCATACAGATCTTGTCTTCATTACCCCAAAAATGACTCACTCCAAGTAGAGGGCGAATTGTTGGAACTCAGGTTCATATGTCACTTAGTGAATGGCTTGTGATCCTTTTATTATTGATTCCACAAATCTTCCAGAACAAAAAATAATATACTTTATTTCTTCTAGAAATATTTGTACTTATCCATTACTTTATTATATTTATTTTATTCCTTCTAGACAGATTTGTACTTATCCATCACTTTATTATAATATATTTTATTTCTTCTAGAAAGATGTGTACTTATCCATTACTTTATTATAATATATTTTATACCTTCTAGACAGATCTGTACTTATCCATTACTTTATTATAATATATTTTATTTCTTCTAGAAAGATGTGTACTTATCCATTACTTTATTATAATATAATTTATACCTTCTCGACAGATCTGTACTTATCCATCACTTTATTATATTTGATTCCTTCTAGAGTCTAGACAGATCTATACTTCTTTTCCACTTAGCATTCACATTGCATTAGGTTCTTTAAGACTTAACAAGTCTTACTAGGCTGGGCACTCCTCTTTCTTCAAGTCATCACAATACCCTCAAGGTTAACATGGTCCACACGTGCCAACGCACTAGCTCATTACATCATTGCATTACACATATATAAGAAAGACCATTTGTCATGGGATGTGATCATCTCTTTAATCATGGTCAAGTGCTAGAGTTATTCACTTAGGGGTGGTCAGTCCCTAGGAAAAACCTCATAGCTCATCCATCTCGAAGACCTAGGAGAAGTTTACACATCACCTTGCCTTGACACACAAGGCACTGCCTCAACACATGAGGTTCAATCTTGGCTCACAAGACTACTAAGCAGCATACTCTATCTTGACTTTTGCTTTGACACACAAAGCTCACAAGACTTATAGCAACGTCTCTTGACTCTTGCCTTGATATACAATGCTTTTCTCCAAGTCTCCAGTCAGCGTTGACACGCAAGGTAGTCTTGGAGAATGTCTCATGATGCTGCAAACTTTAACACTCCCTCTTAGCGAGGGAGGCATTCTCTGCCACACCAAGCTTGTCCCAGAAGTACACAAATTTTCCAAAGGACAAAAGCTTAGTTAATATATTTTATCTGCTCATCAGTACGAATGTATTGTAACTTGATGGCACCTCTCTGGACCATGTCTCTAATGTAGTGATATTTCATCTCAATATGCTTTGATCTGTCATGAAATGCAGGGTTCTCGGTGAGCTTCAAACAACTCTAGTTATCACAATGGATCACTGTTGTTTCTAACCTCTCATGAAACAACTCGGACAGAAGCTTTCTCAGCCATATAGCTTCTCTGTTGGCATCACCGACTGCTATATATTTTGCTTCTGTTGTACTTTGTGCTATGGAGCCCTGTTTCCTATTGGACCAAGATATCATAGCTGAACCCAAGCTAAAACAGTATCATGAAGTACTCTTCCTGTCCATTGAGCTTCCAGCCCAGTCTGAATCAGCATAACCATGAAGCAACACTCCTCCACTAGAAGTGTATTTGAGTCTAAAAGCAATGGACCCTCTCAAATATCTGAGCACATGTTTAGCAACAACCCAATGTTTGTGTCTCGGTTTAGACATGAACTAACTCAAGGCACTTACTGCAAAGCATATATCTGGTCTGATATGAATCAAATACATCAAGGATCCAATCAACTGCCTATACATAGTTGAATTCACTAAGTCTGACCCAGAATCTTACTCATGCAACTTCTTTAAGTTAGATACCATGGGAGTAGACATGGACTTACAATCTAACATACCAAATATGTGCACTGCATCAACTGTGTATTTTCCTTGAGAAAGGAAAATTCCATCTGACCTTTGCCACACTTCCAGAGACCCAAGTCTTTCATCTGAAGTTCAGAAGTGAGCTCCCTCTTACACTGAGCTATCAAATGTTCATCTCCTGTAAGGAACAAATCATCAACATATAAAACCAAAATCAAGGAATGATTTTCCATAACCTTAAAATACAGGTTGGGATCAGATGTACTCTTGGGGAATCCCAAGCTTTCAAGATAACTGTCAATTCTAGCATACCAAGCCCTTGGTGCCTGTTTCATCCCATATAATGCCTTCTTTAATTTGCACACATGGGATTCATTCATGTCATAGCACAAGTTGTAGGTTGGGCAAAGGCCGACCCAACCACAAAGCAAGTGCTACAACTTGGGAATCCTACACCCAATGTCAGCTCGATGCAGGTCCCACACTTCAAGGGTGACTAGGTCACTCTAGGGAGGTGATCTCGGTGACCCTGGGGTGATTGAGATGGAGATGNTGGACTAGGGGCATAGCCAGGAGGGGCTAAGGCCAGGTAAAGGCGCATCGGTAATTCGGGGATCGGGAGTTAAAAAGGTTAAGAACTCTTGACAGCGTAAAGTCCGAAACCCCGAAAAACCCGATATTCAGATTTCCGTGAGTAATTTGTTCACGGTCCGGTGCAGAGGCCGAGACAGAAGAAGGAAAGACCTGTGGATCTGGGTCAGGTTTTCACGGTGATTCCCGAGAGAATTCAAGAAGCCACTGGAGGCTCAGCAGAGGGGATTTTTGAGCGATCCTGAGAGCGGGAGGTGCATGCAGAGACACTGCGGGTATGCGTCTGCGTGCACCACTGCGTCAAGAGGTCTCAACGTGGAGATTAGAGGAAGAAATCTGAGGATGAGGAGAATCTTGCATTGGCCACCAAGAAGAGAAAGAGAAAGAAGAGCTTTGCAGAAGGAGTATCTTCTAAACAAGGTGGCAAGAAGAAGTTTGACCCTAGCAAGGTCAAAATGTTGTGCGTGCCATCAACTTGGACATTTTGCTAGTCAATGCCCCAACAAGAAGAAGGGCAAACCCAAGAAGAAGATGGATGTTATAGCTGATATGGACGCTTTTGCAACCAAATTTGAAGAGGAATTTTCACTCTTAGCATGCCTATACACCTCCATGGTCATTGGTACATGGTACATTGACAGTGATGCTTCATGCCACATGTCAGGGGTGCGTGAGTACTTCAACAAGTTGAAGGAGTACAATGCCAACTTCAACATTGTACTTGGAGATAATGCCAAGTACAGACCAGCAGGCATAGGAACCGTGAGGTTTCAGAGGGAGTCTGGTAAACCCTTGTCAATTAATGATGTCTTGTTTGTTCCTGGTTTGACTAAAAATTTGATTTTTGTTTCAGCCCTAGAAGATAAGGGATATGAGGTCCCTTTCTGGGATGGAAGAGTACTTATACATCCAAATGGCTCCAATGCTAGCATGGGGAAAGTGTTGGGAGTAAGAAAGGACAAATTGTACAAGCTGCAGTTTGAACCAGCTTGTGCGTTGGTTAGTAGCAGCAACAGTGGCGAGATTTGGGGGAGCTTTGGCATAGGCGGATGGCTCATTTACATCATGGAGCACTCAAGGTGCTCAGGGAGGCCATGACTGGGCTTCCAGAGTTCAGTTTTGATCAACATGGTGTGTGCAAAGGGTGTGCTTTGGGTAAGTACGCCAATACAATCTTTCCTAACAGTGACAGCAGGTCCAAAGGAATTTTGGACTTGATACATTTGGATGTTTGTGGGCCCATGTCAGCAATGTCTATTGGAGGGTTCAGCGACTGTCTCCTTTATTGACGATAATTCCAGGAAGACCTGGATCTATTTTATGAAGACCAAGGATGAGGTCTTTAGTCGGTTCCAAGAGTTCAAAACTCTTGTGGAGAACCAAATAGGCAGGAAGATTAAGGTGCTCAGATCAAACAATGGAGGCGAGTATACCTCGAGTTCCTTCGAGGAATTTTGTGTAGATTATGGGATTAAGAGGGAGTTGACTGTGTCGTATAACCCACAATAGAATGGAGTCTCAAAGAGGAAGAATTGGTCGATAGTTGGGGTAGAAAAGGCTATGCTGCATGATCAGGACTTGCCCATGTTTCTATGGGCAGAGGCGTGCAACACTGCAGTCTATCTGCAGAACAGGAGTCCGCATAAGATATTGGGGAGTATGACCCCTAAGGAGGCCTTCACGGGGAAGAAACCAAAGATTGGTCACATGTGCATCTTTGGTTGCCTGGTCTACTGTCATGTTCCGACAGAGAGGAGGACCGAGATCAAGCCTACTGCAGAGAAGGGCATCCTTGTTGGTTACAGTGAAACCTCCAAGGCCTAGAGGGTCCACATTCCTGCACATAGGAGAACAATGGTTAGGAGGTGATAAATTTATGTGTACTTTCAGATCTGAAATTTTCTTTTACATTTTACTAAACTTTTAATCAGATTTCACCATATTGCAAAACTGATAACAAAAAATTCATGCAACACAGTAAATAGCATCCAAAAATTTGTACAGAGAAATTTACCTTGGGGAAACCCTTTAGGGATAAAAACCCCAGCAAAATGATCTTTCTTATTATGCAAATGAATGAGCTTTAGAGCAGGTACAAATGGCCTCTAAGGGCATAACAGATCAATCATAAAACTCAGCCTCACAGGCTTACATACCAAGAGAGTTTGTTGAAGAATACTATGTTGGATCTGCCATGGATGATGGAACTAGCTTAAAGGTTGAATGCTTTGCTTGAGAATGAAACGCCCTGTCATGAAGACCTTGTCTAGCTTGAATGCTAGTCTTTAGGCTAGCTCAAACCCTTGGTTTCAATTCTAATCTGAATCAGATCTGGGACTGAATGCTCATACAGATCTTGTCTTCATTACCCCAAAAATGACTCACTCCAAGTAGAGGGCGAATTGTTGGAACTCAGGTTCATATGTCACTTAGTGAATGGCTTGTGATCCTTTTATTATTGATTCCACAAATCTTCCAGAACAAAAAATAATATACTTTATTTCTTCTAGAAATATTTGTACTTATCCATTACTTTATTATATTTATTTTATTCCTTCTAGACAGATTTGTACTTATCCATCACTTTATTATAATATATTTTATTTCTTCTAGAAAGATGTGTACTTATCCATTACTTTATTATAATATATTTTATACCTTCTAGACAGATCTGTACTTATCCATTACTTTATTATAATATATTTTATTTCTTCTAGAAAGATGTGTACTTATCCATTACTTTATTATAATATAATTTATACCTTCTCGACAGATCTGTACTTATCCATCACTTTATTATATTTGATTCCTTCTAGAGTCTAGACAGATCTATACTTCTTTTCCACTTAGCATTCACATTGCATTAGGTTCTTTAAGACTTAACAAGTCTTACTAGGCTGGGCACTCCTCTTTCTTCAAGTCATCACAATACCCTCAAGGTTAACATGGTCCACACGTGCCAACGCACTAGCTCATTACATCATTGCATTACACATATATAAGAAAGACCATTTGTCATGGGATGTGATCATCTCTTTAATCATGGTCAAGTGCTAGAGTTATTCACTTAGGGGTGGTCAGTCCCTAGGAAAAACCTCATAGCTCATCCATCTCGAAGACCTAGGAGAAGTTTACACATCACCTTGCCTTGACACACAAGGCACTGCCTCAACACATGAGGTTCAATCTTGGCTCACAAGACTACTAAGCAGCATACTCTATCTTGACTTTTGCTTTGACACACAAAGCTCACAAGACTTATAGCAACGTCTCTTGACTCTTGCCTTGATATACAATGCTTTTCTCCAAGTCTCCAGTCAGCGTTGACACGCAAGGTAGTCTTGGAGAATGTCTCATGATGCTGCAAACTTTAACACTCCCTCTTAGCGAGGGAGGCATTCTCTGCCACACCAAGCTTGTCCCAGAAGTACACAAATTTTCCAAAGGACAAAAGCTTAGTTAATATATTTTATCTGCTCATCAGTACGAATGTATTGTAACTTGATGGCACCTCTCTGGACCATGTCTCTAATGTAGTGATATTTCATCTCAATATGCTTTGATCTGTCATGAAATGCAGGGTTCTCGGTGAGCTTCAAACAACTCTAGTTATCACAATGGATCACTGTTGTTTCTAACCTCTCATGAAACAACTCGGACAGAAGCTTTCTCAGCCATATAGCTTCTCTGTTGGCATCACCGACTGCTATATATTTTGCTTCTGTTGTACTTTGTGCTATGGAGCCCTGTTTCCTATTGGACCAAGATATCATAGCTGAACCCAAGCTAAAACAGTATCATGAAGTACTCTTCCTGTCCATTGAGCTTCCAGCCCAGTCTGAATCAGCATAACCATGAAGCAACACTCCTCCACTAGAAGTGTATTTGAGTCTAAAAGCAATGGACCCTCTCAAATATCTGAGCACATGTTTAGCAACAACCCAATGTTTGTGTCTCGGTTTAGACATGAACTAACTCAAGGCACTTACTGCAAAGCATATATCTGGTCTGATATGAATCAAATACATCAAGGATCCAATCAACTGCCTATACATAGTTGAATTCACTAAGTCTGACCCAGAATCTTACTCATGCAACTTCTTTAAGTTAGATACCATGGGAGTAGACATGGACTTACAATCTAACATACCAAATATGTGCACTGCATCAACTGTGTATTTTCCTTGAGAAAGGAAAATTCCATCTGACCTTTGCCACACTTCCAGAGACCCAAGTCTTTCATCTGAAGTTCAGAAGTGAGCTCCCTCTTACACTGAGCTATCAAATGTTCATCTCCTGTAAGGAACAAATCATCAACATATAAAACCAAAATCAAGGAATGATTTTCCATAACCTTAAAATACAGGTTGGGATCAGATGTACTCTTGGGGAATCCCAAGCTTTCAAGATAACTGTCAATTCTAGCATACCAAGCCCTTGGTGCCTGTTTCATCCCATATAATGCCTTCTTTAATTTGCACACATGGGATTCATTCATGTCATAGCACAAGTTGTAGGTTGGGCAAAGGCCGACCCAACCACAAAGCAAGTGCTACAACTTGGGAATCCTACACCCAATGTCAGCTCGATGCAGGTCCCACACTTCAAGGGTGACTAGGTCACTCTAGGGAGGTGATCTCGGTGACCCTGGGGTGATTGAGATGGAGATG
>JZKD02S1418178.1:0-11158 GCA_000966675.3 Picea glauca | reverse complement strand
GAGGCACCGATGTGAACATTTTCCATGACTCTGGGTTTAATCGAGATATCAAGAGGGATGGTAGGTGAAATATTACCCAAGTTCCCTTCATACAAAACATCATGTGTTGATTCAGGAACATGGGAAATAATAACAACGATAGACGGAGTCAAAATCCGTTGATAACTCTCTATGGTCTCAGGTTCCAGGAAGAGAATATAATGATGATGCCCATTGTCCCATGGAGTATATTCCATAGACATAACTATCATTATCATCTCATCAGTGGAAAATATCACGTGAAATGAATAAGGAGACGTATCACAGAGAGAACGAGGAGAAGGAGTGGTCAATTGAATAGATTTATAAGCCGATTCTACCGAACTCAAAGGCATTTGGTCATCATAAAGAAGACAATCATCAGAGCTATGTATTATCCATAGGTCATATGAATCAAGGGTTTCACTAATAGAGGTCAATATCATGTTAATCGGAGCGACGAAAGGAGGAGGAATATCAGGCGGTGGAATAGAAAATATACCCATCAACGATGGATATTTTAAAAGACCCACACTGACATTCTCATATCTGGGAGGTGTTTTCACAATGAAAGGTACGTTTCTAGTACATGAATAAGAATTAAAGAAGGCCAATTGATCGAAAGTAATGACTTTTCCTTGGTGCATGAAACGTAACACACGGAAAAGAGTAGAAACAATTGCTCGCATGGAATCAATCCAACTATGACCAAGAAGAAGGTTGTAATCAAGAGGTGCATCAAAGACCTCAACCTTGACATTAACCACTTTACCTTCTAACATAATAGACAACGAAGGAAGAACACCATAAGGTTTAAAACCTGTACCATTAAAATCCTTGAGATTATTGTGTGACTCGTTAAGGGTAGGAGAGCCAATGGATTTCCAACAAGTGATGGACATGACGCAAGTCGAGGCTCCTTCCCCAATAACGGTTCGACAAATATTCTTATTTTCCACAACAAATTGTATCTGAAACGCTAATTAAGGAGGAAGCCTTGGAATGTGATCTTCCAAGTCAAATATTATCAAATTTGTATCGGTAGGATCAATTACACAAATAACCTTTAACAATGCCTTTCGTTGAGTAGGACAACTTTGAAGGACTTCGAGAGCCGACATCGCAGAGGGTGCTTGTGCAAGGTATTCTACAATATTGTAGTTTTGGGCAGCACGTGTGTGAGGATTAAACGATGACTTTTTAACAACGCCCTTGGGGGGAGGACGAAGAACTATATCTAGGCCCGTTCGTTCGAGATGAAGAGAATCATTTGGAGGTGAAGTTGGTGGAGGAATTTGTACCAACGGAGGTGGTGAATCATCAACTTTCTCTTTCAAGGGAGAATAATATTTTACTCGAGTCGTGACTGCAACTTCGTTCTTCTTGGAGTCACCAGTACACATAAGTACATAAGACATGGTAGAGGGAGAAGGTTGGTCATGAATGGCCAATTGGGCCTGCTGCTGAGAAGGAAACAGTTGTGACAAAACGACAGGTGTAGGAGGTGTACCAGTCCCTTGCAGGAACTTAGTATCCTTAGCTCATCATGGACAATATTTCTTATAATTATCCTCACCACAGATAAGGCAAGGATAACGAGGTTTTTGTTTTTCTTTGACATCGGCAGGCTAGGTCTTGGGTTTCTCGGATTGTTGATTATTATTTTTTTCCTCCTTATTCTTACCCTTCCCTTTCTTTTTATTTCGATTTTTATCGGTAGGTGTAGATTGAACCGAATTAACTTAAGAGGTTTCATTAGGAGAAGGAGTCGTAGTAGGATTATTTTTTACATTAGGAGTAGTAGACTTGGGATTGGAATGACTGACTTGTTTAGACTGAGTCTCATCATGAAAAGTGCCAATCATGCCATCAACAACATGAGAAACTACTGGAGCTGTTGGGGTAGGATTTGTATATGGACGAGGAGCATCAGGGATCAAGTCATATAGCGTGCCCATTTGTGAATAAACAAGATCCAAATACTAAGCACGACTAATCGCCTGCTCTTCAGTGACAACACAACCCATGGAAACATCACAGGATATAGGACCAATGAGTGACTTGGTAAACCACTTGGCCAACAATTGATCAGGAAGGATAACTTTGATTAAGTGACTTCTCCTCCTCCAATCATGAATATGATTAGAAATGTGAGTAGAAGAGGATTGTTTAAATGAACTCAAAATTTCAGTTCCTATCTCGTATCGTATTGGTAATTGGTAATGTGTTAAGAACGCCATGGCTAAGGTATTGAAGTCATTGAAGAATCCACACAGTAATTCAATATACCATTTGGTTGTTGAACCCATAAGAGTTCGTTGGAAAATACGTAATCTTATAGAGTCATCCATCAAAGAGTTGGATGAACACCAAATATGGAATGTCATGACATGATTATTTTGGTCTTCTCCTGATTGACCGTCAAACTTAGGAATGTATGATGGAAATTTGGTAGGTATGACAGGTCAAGAAGGAGAATGAAAAATAGGATCATTCAAAATCCTAGATAAATCTAGTAAATCCAAAGTAGCAAGAAATGGAAACTGTCTATTCACTTGAGGAAACTGGTAGTTTTGAGGAGGTAGTCCCGTAGGTATACTAATAGGACCATAAGCAGTCTGCAGATAGTTAGAGAGTCCTGACAAATTCGATGGTGGAGCATTTTGAGTCGAATAGCCAACATGAGTTGGTTGATTAGGTAAGGTTCCTTGGAAAAGAGCATTAGACTGAAAATTTTGACCCCAGGTAGGATTCATAGAACCTGAATATGGTTGCCTGAGATTAGGGGGTACAAAAGAATTAACTTGAGGATTGTGCCCGTCGAGCATTTGTTGATTTCCTTGGAAACGAAAATTCCAAGGTTGACATTGTAATCCAGGGATATTTTTTCCATACACTGGGTTATGGCCTCCTACTTGAGGTTGCCCCCCAGATTGAGGTTTCCCCCTAACATGAATTTGAAAACCAGAAGTGACAAAATGACTTGTGCCTCCAACTTGATTGGAGCTACTAGGGCCAGGACGATTAGATCCTCTAGGATAAGGTGGAGGAGGAATGTTATCCCCCCCGGAGAGAACCTAGGTAGGTGTAGGAGCAAAACTACTAGCATCATTGTACCCAAAAGGAACAAAAAGATTAGACCCTCTGGATGGATTATGGGCAGGATTAGCAATGGAATCACTCAAAGCATTATACCCAGGTGGCAGTGATGGATTTGATCTAAGAGGAAGTGGTGTTCCAATAGGAGGTTGAGTGATTACAACATTTCCAACAGAAACAGGTGTAGCTTGTGGGACCATGGCAGAGTTAGTGAGCTGGAGAGGATGAATCGTGTGAGAACCAACCAACAATTGGTCTGAAACTGTGACAACATTACTGGTTGTTCCAGTAAAATGATCTGAAGGTATTGTATAAGGAGTGGAATTCATAGGCATATGTGATGCCATAGGTTGAGTAGAAGTCCTCCGACGTAGATGACTCATTCCTAGTTTTTCAAAAGTATCTTTTCTCGAAGAGGTTCTCTAAAGAGAACGAATAGGATTGGAAGAGCTAGGATAAAAAATTCCAACAATATGAACCGGAGTTCTAAACGAATCACTCTGAAAAAGTGGATCGTCTACACCAGACTCTATGTGAGGTCTACTAGGTATTCTAGTATAATCTTCAGCAACAATGTCTCCCACTGAATTTATCCGGAGCAAATGTGGATCATTTACAACACTCAATAACGGATTCACGAGAAGTATTGATTCCTCCAATGGAGTATAACTTCCATTCTAAGAGGCTACGTCGTTATTGATTTCTCCTTCAGGAGAACCCTATGGTGAGTTAGGAAGCAAAGGAGCATATTCTTCCAGATCTTCTAAAGGTAACCCTTGCATTCTACGTGAACGGCGAGGGCCGATGTTGGCTGCACCAAATAAGAAATTAAATAAATCTATGGCCAACTAGAGAAACAAACAACACTCACTAATAAAATCTAGATATCAAATATGCAAATAAACCTTCTTATTTCGAAGTCACTAGTTGGTGATGAAATCCAACGTCGCAAAATCAAGACAGTAAGGGGCTGGGATAAAGCAAGTGGAAAATTTACGTTGACAACCTACTTAATGGACTTACACCCTAGTGCAATCTCCCACACATAATCGTGGGAATACCCTCTAAGGAGCCTGAGTAAGTTTGGTCAACATCGATTCCAGGTACCGTGAATACTTTCACCTCCACAGTCACCTTGTATAAAGACTCTAAAGAGATAAGCCACAAAGGTTACCAATTAAGACAATGATGCCTGGGGAAAAAGTTGATAGTCCGATCCACGCACAAAGGCAAGGTATATAAGCTCAAAATGAACTTGAGAAGGTCCCCATGGGATTTTATTCTCAAGTGACCCCCAATAATATGTGTAATATATACACTAAGACCAACAAAGCAGGGTGAGTAACTCTTCCATTCCTAATGCGACCTCGTGATTGACCCTTTTGTTAGAAGGGATTCCCAGGAAAAAATGTAGCAAGTGGATTTGAACTCTCCCTATCATAAGATATTATTGTGTGTCTTGATGCTTTGGAGAGTGTGTCTTACAACCTATTCCAAAGATTTTTCCTAGCTAATGTTGGTGTAGAGAAGTTCTAGAAAATAAAATTTTCTCATAAATTTTAAAATTACGCTATATTTTAAAGGTTGTTGCTAAATCAAAAGGTAAACGGAAATGAAACTGATGATGTATTTAACCTTGACCCAATAAAATGCAAGAAGATATGATATGCAATTGTTTAATTCGATGAAATATAATTACAGTAGGGAGAAGGTGTCTCTTTTTGGAATACCAAAGCTATGAAACACAATTTCTCAATTTTTGAATGAAAAAGATTCCAAATAATCAAAAACTACTAAATTTTCCAACTTTCCTCTTTTTACAAATATTTGAATGTAACAATTTTCTTGTAAAGACTACTAAAAAGAAGAATGACTTTAGTTCTTTCTTTCTCAAATCAGATCAGAGATGTAATGAAGAAAAGAAAGCATAATCCAAGAAAACTAACACATTCTCAACACTATTCCCAAATCAAACTCACAATGTAGACAAAAATGAAATGATAAGAAGACCTTTTGTCAAATACAAACAAAAATTGTATCTTAATCAATTAACAATTCAGAAAGTAAAAACAATCCAAAACTCCAAATAAAACAAGGACTCCTTTTCAAACAAGCACTCGGGACCAAGATCTTGAGATTATACCCTTGTGACAAGAAACCTAAAAGAGAAACTTGCAAAGCTTATAAATAAGACTTTCAATTTCCGAAAATCAAGAAAACACGGGATTCAAAGTTATAAATCAATCATTCATTAGTGTCAGAAGTTCATCTCAGGCAATAGAGGAAAAATTGGGTAGAGAAAATAAAAATGGCTATCACCCAACAATTCCTACAGGAATCGTCACAGGTTCCATAGAAGCACAGTGCAACGATCTAGGATCGTTGTAGGCTGTCAATAGAGTACAGTGCGACGTCGTCACACTGGTCTGCACCAGTAGAGTGTGAAGTCAGAGGATCATTGCAGTTTGTCAATAGAGTACAATGCGATGATCTCTTAAAATAAATAAAAATGGAAACAAAGACAAAATTTCTCACTAAACCTTCAGACCCAGGGAGTCAATATGGATCACCCATAGACTCAGGGAATGAAATTAACCAAACGAAGGCAGGCTAAAAGTAAATAAGAGACAAAAAAACCCAAAAATGTTGTATCCCCAATATGGTCGCCAATTTTGTTATTGGACTAATCGGTAAGTGTGGACACAAACAAATCTCCCTAACTTCCACAAGAAGCTATAACAAAACAAGACAGAATACATACTTCACCTTAGACTTCATTGTCATATAAACTAGTTTAGAGATGTACAAGTGACATACCTTTTAAATGATGCTTGATCTTCGCTAGTGTCGTCCTTGTAGCACCTTCTTTGAGTTTGCAGGATGGTGAACTTGTTTAAGAAGAACAAACCAACAAATAGAGAGATAACAAAGATATATATATTCCAATGAATTCTATGTATAAGATCAAGGAGTTATACAATAAAATTTAAGACACCTTTATAGGGAAGAAATGTATTGTTGCATTATATTAATTGGAAAGTGGAGAATACAACCCATGCCTTGATGTTTCAAGGTTCTCTTTCAATGGATCTTTTCCCCAACACACACACCTTTGCTCCAATTCCTTTGATGAAGAAGATCCATAATCTGACTTAGAGAACTAAGGCAAAACTCTTAATCATAATTTCTAGTAGAACTCTTCATGCATATGCAAGACCTTGCAAACCTTAGCCTTTTCCATGAGAGATCTCTCTTTATTTAGGGTGAAAGAGAGATATATGAGGGGATTATGATGATTCCACTAAATCAGAGAAGAAAGTAAGATCCAAACCGATCGGAGGCCACCTCATCTTCTAGAAGATTCCCTTCTAGAACATTCATGAATTTTGACTTTTCCTTTGCTTAAGCATCATCGCACCCCATATACAAGCAGCATGCGACGATGTCGTAGTCCATTTTTAGTGCAGAGTGCGATGATTAGGCATCGTTGCATCCCATGCATACAGCAGGGTGTGACGACCTTCCTTGTTATGGTTTTTGAAAGAGGAAAAGAAAACCACTTTTCTCATGGAAAAAGTCTCTTTTAATATTTTCAGGGAACATGAGCACATGTTGTCAGTTGATCATTGAGGTGACCAAAATAATGTGTAACAGTGAAGGGGTACATTCGTTGGGTTGGGAAAGTGTGTGGAAGAGAGATGGTGGTGTTGGCCCTTGACCAAGTTTTGAGGAAACATTGGTCATGTTTGACCACTTTTGGGACTTCGACAGGCTGGTCGAAGATGGAGCACCCAGATGGAGCTGAGATCATGGGATATTGCTTGTTTTTTGGGCTTGTGGATAGAGAAAATGGTTTACTAGGGTTTATGTAACGAGTTAAGGGATGTCAACCAATGGGTTTACCCATGATTAGGCATTTTTGTAAATGTATAAATAAGTAGCTAAGCGATGGAAGAAGGGGGTGTTGGTTGTGTGCACAATATGTTGTAGGTGTTAATGTTGGCTTAGTGCAGAGATTATATGTGTCTTTGTGTGATGTGGTTGTGTTAAGTAAGGATCTGTGCCTTGATATGATTTTGGGAAGGAGGATATGGTGCGCAGCGCGCAGATCTCCTGTCCTCTGTGAAGTTGGGCTCTGTGGCTTTGTGCATAAGAGTAGATGAATGTAAGAAGATTGAATACTAATAAAGAAGAAGAAGTCATTTGTGGACCTATCCCCACACTGGGGTGAACCACATATATCATGTGTCTTGATGTGCTTTGTGTGATGTTGTTTATGTGTTTATTTTCTTAGTGATGTTGTTATAATGTATGATGAATGGATATGATGTTTTTTCTTAGTGCTCAATGGTATTCTAGGTAAATAAATGTTAGATATGAGCTAATGTTATGTGGTAAATGATTGGAAGTGCTTGATTTTTATTGATATTGCGTTGATCTGTAATAAGGGTTCAATCTACGTTGTGAATGAGATTCAAAAACTAATGCATATTGTTGTCTAAGTGCTCTATTAAGTGTTGTAATCACAGATCTGTGTCTCAGCCAGGTTGTAGACACCTGAGTCTTGCAACCCCCCCTGCCTCTACCTCGGGTGAGACTTCATCTGCTTCGCAGGTGTTGCCGAAAGGGCCGGTTTTTAGGGTTTTGTTGGTGCGTTGTTGAAGCATTGAACCCTGGTTCTACCCATGTGCCAACAAATGGTTCTGTTGCCGGGACCTGAAACTGTGATTGTTGGGAACTGAAGAAAAGAGAAAGCTTTGTGCGTAGATCTGTTGTTGAAGTGTGTAGTATTCTACTTAACTTGTGAATCTCTGTGCTAAGAAAGAAAGTCAATCTGAAGAAAAGAGGTAAGATCTTAAAGATTTGTGCTCTGATAAGAGTAAGATAAGTGAAAAATTTTATTTCAAAAGCATGAATCTAGGTATGTTTGATAGATTCTCTCCTAGTCTGAATGCTAGGGAATAGTTAGAAGAAAGAGTTGATCTAAATAAATTTGATAGAAATAGAGAAAGATATGATATTCCTTTGCATAGAAATAATATTTGGACTAATAAGTGGATGCAGGAACCTAGAAAGAATTTTTGCAAATTACAGGTTCAACACTGTGATCCCAGTGCGCAGTCCAGGAAAGGTTGGGGATCATTTAAAAGAAAGAGAGGATTGACACTGTGTTATAATTGTAGAAGACCGGGACATCTTGCTAAGGAATGCCCTGGTACAGGTCCTATTTGTCTTTGTTGTAAAGTTATTGGTCATGAGGTCGAGGATTGCCCAAGGATGATTTCTAAAGTTGAAAAGATGAACATGAGACAAGAAAACTATAAATAAGGTCAAGAGACTAAGGATATGTTAAAGAATCATACAGAAAAAGAGTCAGAGACTATGTTAATACAGTTAAAAGAAACAATGAATGATCACAAAGACATCTATTTACTAGAGATCCTGAAAGAAAAACAATGCATAGTTACAAGAATAGAAGACTTTGACATGGATTGTGTATAGGTTGAAGAAACACATGTTAATATTATGCTAGAAAGCACTTGGGAAATTTTGGGAAAGCCTGTTATGATGCCTTCATTGGGAAGGATAGGCTTGTTTATAGGAAAGATGATAACCCTATGTGGAAGAGTTACTAATGTACCTATGATTGCTCATGGAACATCAACTAAAGAAGAATTTGAAGTCGTTAAGTTTGTTGAGAATAGTGCCCCTTTTCCACTTTTGTTAGGAAAGACTTGGATGGAGAAGGATCAGATCAGAAGGAAAGCAGAGGAGGAAGCTATAGAAAAGAAAAGGCAATAACTAAGGGATCTCATATCTAGAAGAATAGATCGAGTGATAGAAGAAAACGAGGATAATTTGAAGCAAAAGAAGACAAGAGAATTAGTTGTCGAAGTTGAAAGAACTCAGGAAGACTTGAAGAACCTATCCATGCAATAAAGAAGTATAGCCACCCTGGAAATAGCAAGGGAAGAGACATTAACCTTAGAATCTGTAAGAGCACATTAGCAGTGCGAAGTCACTTTAATAGGAGAAGATAAGAATACAAATGGGAAGAGGATTCCAGAAATTGTTAGAGAAGCTCGGATCACAGGAAAGAAGGCCAGGAAGATAAATAAGAAGAAAGCAAAGTTAGAAAAATTACAGGAAGCCACAGAGAGAAGAAGGAAGAATTCACAGGAGACAGGTCCGCAGAAGTTGAACCTCGTCGGAATAGCAGAACCACGCAGAATGGGACTTCACCACGATGAATCTATATGACCGTTGGAGGCACCCCAACCGTTATAATAACACCCCGAAACAGCTAGAAAATGCAGTTATGAGCAAATGGACCATTGAGACCACGCCATAACGGATTGATTCGCATTGATGGATGCATTCCTTCCCGTTGGAGGAATCTGTTACAATGCTTTCTTATTTAACCCATCGGACGCTGCATCGGGACCACTTTTTACCACCCATGATTATCCGAGCTAACATAGAATCAATTGCATATCACGTTGTGATTTATAGAACTCATCATCCATGTGATTACCTCTCTTGTTTGTTTGCCTACCTGATATATTTGGTTACAAGTGTGAATGTCAGGCGAACATAGCGCGTTAGAAAAGTCTGTGGAGGAGATCCTTGTGGAACTCATGGCTAATAAAGTTATGTCTGTAGGAATACAGGCATCGTCAATTGGAGGATTGCAAGCATCCCCTTCAACTAGACATCGTTCTAGTCATACTACTGAGAAGCGAAGCAAACATGATGATGATCTGGCTAACGTGAAGCAAATTTTGTTGGTCTTGCCAGAGTACATACCACCTTTGGCTGGAGTGGTTAACCATGACAGTATCCCACATGACTTGGAGTATATGTAGATCACTACGTACATCCTGAAGGGGATACGCGTAGTTGTACCCCAGTTAGGATAGATCCCAGCCTTGAAGAATAATGACTTTAACCTCAGAGACAGGAAGAACTATGCGATGCTCATGCCACATCGGTATTTTATGAAGACAATTGGGAAGAAGCCTCAGATAGTCTCCTAGTCATGGATAAAGGATCTCGCGTAGTCCATGATCCTGAATGTAATGAAGATCCCTCACTTTGGGTGGCATCAAGAGGTTAACTCTTGCGTTAAACTCCTCTTGTCATGCTATCATGGAGGATATCTATGGCTCGACAGATGCATCACTGTGGATCTAACACTGATCCACCTCATCACAGGACTGAGCATGCAGGGACCGGACCCTCAACAGTTCTACCCAGGGAAGACTTTAGATCACTCCTTGGCACAACACATCAAGGAAGATTATGGCGATGTAGAAAAGTGAAAGTGAGGCTACAATGTAGCCTCCATCCAAGATGGCATATTCCACCTATATTCTCAGCTTATAGCTGGCAAGCTCATCAGAAAGAACCATCTGACACAAGTCACTAGGTTCATAATGGACCTCACAGGGAAGTGCATAGAGGGAATGCAAATGGACTGGGCGAGTTAACTCATCAATGAGATGGAGAAGGACTGTCGCGAAGCGCAAGATCAGGGATATGAGTTTCATTTTAGCTGGCTACTGGTATTGATCATTTTTGTTGCTTGGCAGATGCCGGAAGGAGTGACATTTCCATAAGTTGAGCCATCATAACCGTTGGCCCCGAGGTTCTCCACCTTGTGGTACACAAATGATATGGCGAAGCAGTGGCAATCGAATGTGGAGTTCCATGCCTACTACTAGCAGTTAAAGCATTCTATCAAGGCATTTCCACAAATGACACCGAATACATTGCACCAGTATAGATCACTAGCAAATTTCCATGTAGATCGACACTTTATCTACATCATTGCGCATAGGGATGAGAGTAAGGAGGAGTTGCAGTCCTATTATAATATGACTGATGAAGACATGGAGGATATCACCAAAGAATGGCCAGCAGAGTTCCTTGTACTAGTGGAATATGTAGAACTCTCTGACCCTGACATCATCAAAAGTCCCTTGGTCACCCGGGTCGAGCATGATGGACAGACTAGCACGAAGAAAAAGGAGGAAGTGTA
>JZKD02S1418167.1:0-11158 GCA_000966675.3 Picea glauca | reverse complement strand
TTAACCAAGAGTGCTCATTTTATTCCAGTTAGAGACACTTATGATGTCACTGATGTGGCACGTGTGTTTGTAAGTGAGGTTATCCGTTTGCACGGGATACCTAAGAAGATCATTTTTGATAGGGACTCCAGATTCACTTATAGGTTTTGGACAAGTTTGCAGTCAGCATTGGGGACCTAGTTGAACTTAAGCACAACTTATCATCCTGAAATAGATGGGAAAACTAAGAGAGTAAATCAATTCATGGAAGACATGCTTAGGATGTATGTCATGGATAATCAAACCCAGTGGGAGAAGTACCTACCTTTGGTAGATTTTTCCTACAATAACAGTTTTCATAGCTCCATCAGAATGCCACCCTACGAAGCTCTGTATGGAAGGCCATGCAAAACACTGTTGAGTTGGGGTAGATTAGAAGACTGAGTAACAGTTGGGCCAGAATTGATTCAAGAGATGGAGGAATAGGTGACTCAGATTAGGCAGACACTAAAGGAAGCACGTGATAGGTAGAAACGTTATGCGGATGCACACAGGACCGACCGAAGTTATGAAGTGGGAGACCAGGTTTTCATTCGTACCAGGCCTAATAAGAGTACCATATGGTTCAAGAAGGGGACAAATTTGTCACCTCGATTTATAGGACTGTTCAAAATCCAAGAGAAAATTGGACCCATTTCCTATTGTCTCATACTGCCACCCCACTTGTATAAAACTCATAACATTTTTCATGTATCTGTTTTACATCATTATGTTGTTGATGAATCACATAAACTAAATTGGAAGGAATTGCAAGTATCAAATGTGGGAACTCTCATGGTAGAACCATTACGCATATTGGACCATAGAATCCGACAGCTCAGGAACCATTTGGTAGACCATGTTAAGGTCCAATGGGACAAGTATAGTCCAGGATCTGCTACTTGGGAATACGCCGAGACACTACGACGAGACTATCCCTCACTTTTTTGACCACCTCGAGAATATGTTTCTCGGAGGTAGGGTGTATGTAACACCACCTTTTGACTTAGACAACCAAGATTATCTGAGGCCTACACTTATATTTTCTATTTACAGTGAAACTATTAAATGATACACTTAAACTTTTAAGACGTATGAACCTTTATGAATGTTTAAATATATTTGGATAATGATGGATATGATGTGATCTACTATGTGAATGTAAATTTTATGAATGTTTAAATGTTATTGATTATGATGGATATGATGCAATATACTATGTGAATGTAAATCTTATGAAGGTTTAAATGTTATTAGAATGATGATGGGATATGGTGCAATCTATTTGGTAAATGATAATTTTATGAATGGCCATCGAAATTGAATTATGGGATATTATGAGATCTATTTCTAACTTGAAAACTTTGATGTTAAGTTGTTGGTACATGAATACTAAATTGAAATGATGATTATATGCAATTACATGATGATAATGCATAGAAATGTATGAGTTTGTGTTACAGACTAATTTGTAGGTTATGGGCTATGAAATAGCCAACGGATAATCATGATGAAAGTGGATGTCATGACCACTAGCAGAGAAACATTATGGTATGAATATTTGTATGTGAAATTATATTGGTTTGGATGCATTTCCATGATATGTGGACAAGTGCAGGATTTCAGGTGGTGAGACTGCCCAAAACCGAATAAACGATGACAAAATTCCCAGCAACACAGTGCCACTGTATGTTCCATTGTAGGGTGTGGACCCTAGTTATGAGTAGGAGGCATGGAGGCATTTCCCACTGTGTATCCTTTGAAACCTAAAGTCCTGGGAGGATGATGTTAGCTCACACTCCCCTAGACGTGTGATGATGACTGTCAGTTGCCTGCTGGGGAAGCTTGTTCAAGATAGTGACACTTCCACTTACGGGTTCTATTTGGAGTTATCTCAATATAGTTGACACTCCAAGATATTCCAATAGAGGTGTTGACACTCGAAACTGAATTTGGGTTGTAGCAAATCAATCTCGAGGCAACCTCGAACCACTTTGGATTGGAAGCTACCCTCCCCAAACCCGAGAGGGATGAATTCTTAGAATTTGGGTTTTAAACCAGAGAAATGGTCCATTGGGCATGGAGTCAAGTGAAAATCGAGGAAAGGAGATAATAGCAGCGATCATTTAACTTGCGGAAAGTGAGGAAAAGTAAGTCTATCTTTCATCGATTTGATAATCATGATGCAGTAGCGAGAAAAGGAAAGGAAAGGCCAATGTAGTAGAGAATATATGCAGAATTCCAAAAGTGTAGACTGGTCTTACACCCGCTGATAGCTAGTGCAGAGGAAAGATAATAAACAATTACATAAAACCAACATTCTTTCGTTATAGTAGTGGTTGTACTAAACTATAACGAATCACATCAGTTAGAAAGATAAAATGAAATGAAGTGCAGGAAAAAAACTTGTACACAGTCGTGATAGAATAAGGAAGAAATAAACAATATGATAATGACAACAATTCAACTGCGAGTAAGGAGCATATAAAATGAATTCCAAACAGATTTAACACAGCTGAAATAAGGAAAAACATGCTGAAAGAAATCGACTGTGATGAATCTCACAATCACAAGTAAAAAATCATCTTTATTTCCCCAATCTGGCTTACAAAATAACTCAGCATTACACAAGGGACCCCTCTTCACAAGAGGTTTTCCCCTAGCGTTGCACTCGCGGCCCCCTTTTCTCTGTTACATCAATCTATCTTTTAAAAGAAAACTCTAAAACTCTTTGTGTTCCAGGAATCTGAAACGGCTCCTCTTCATGGAATTCTGCGAATGCCAGGTGCATCTGCTAGATGCTCTATCGTTACTTGAACCATCACTAATCATTTGACAAGTGGGGAACTTTCAGCATATATGTTGGATTCATTAAATAGAGTTGTGTTGCATCGGAGCTGGGTATGTGGGTGGCCCAACCATGGCTATTATAGCTCTGAAATGCCCCTCCATTCAAGTCGTAGTAGTTGACATCTCCAAGCCTCAAATATATACATGGAACAATGATCAGCTTCTGATCTATGAGCCTAGCCTTGATGAAGTTGTTCAGGCCTGCAGGGGAAAAAACCTTTTTTTTTTAGTACCAATGTTGAGAAGCATGTTGTTGAAGCTGACCTTGTGTTCATTTCAGTAAACACTCCCACAAAGATAAGAGTCCTCAGCCATGGAAAAGCTGCAGATCTGACCTATTGGGAAAGCGCGGCTAGAATGATAGCCGATGTTTCTAAATCAGACAAAATTGTCGTTGAGAAATCCACAGTTCCTGTTAAAACAGCAGAGGCAATCGAAAGGATTTTAACCCACAATAGTAAGGGAATCAATTATCAAATTATTTCTAACCCTGAGTTTCTTGCAGAGGGAACTGATATAAACGACCTGTTGAAACCTGACCCTGTTCTCATCGAAGGTCGAGAGACTCCGGAAGAAAAAAAAAATAATGGAGGCCCTTAAATCTGTTTATGCCAATTGGGTTCCATGGGATAACATTATTACAACCAATTTATGGTCTGCACAACTCTCCAAGTTGGAAGCAAATGCCTTTCTAACCCAAAGGATTTCGTCTGTGAATGCTATGTCTGCTCTCTGTGAAGCAACTGGGGCCGATGTCTCCGAGGTCACACATGTTGTGGGCAAAGACTCAACGATCGGTCCATGTTTTTTGAATGCCAGTGTTGGTCTCGGTGGATCCTACTTCCAGAAGGACATTCTAAATTTGGTGTACATTTGTGAATGCAATGGAATTCAAGAGGTTTCCAATTACTAGAAACATGTATTCAAGCTCAATGACTATCAAAAATATAGATTCGTCAATCGTGTGGTTTCATCCATGTTTAACACGGTATCTGGAAAGAAGATTTCCATTCTTGGATTTTCTTTCAAGAAAGATACAGGGGAAACCAGAGAAACCCTTGCCATTGATGTTTCCAAGGGGCTCCCTAGGGACAACACAATTCTCATCATCTATGATCCTCAAGTCATAGAGGATCAGATTCAGAGAGATCTTTCCATGAACAAATTTGATTGGGACCATCCTGCTCATCTGCAACCCATGAGCCTTCCTGCGATCAAGCAAGTGAGCATTGTGTGGTGTCTTAAGCGCATAGATTGTATAGCTTGATGATGCAAGGACGGACTTGCCCTATCCTTCAAATTTAACAAAGGTGTAAGAGCTTCAACAACATCATCCATAAGAGGCCTGGCTTTAGGATCCCGACTTTGGCAATGATGTGCTATCTGAGTAGCCCTTTGCACCCCTTTCATAGCATAGTTAAACTCCAACCGAGGGTCTACAAGATGATATAGCTTTCTCTTACCCATAAAATAAGGCCAAGCCCATGTCACCGGATTATGTTCCACACTTGGCCTGCTTTTATCCATAGATCTTTGACTAGTTAACGATTCAAGTAACACAACCCCAAAACTGTGGAAATCACTCTTAGATGTCAAGTGTCTAGTCATCACATATTTTGGAGCAGCATAACCATATGTTCCCATAGCTCGAGTTGAAACATGGGTGTTGTCTCCCTCAGGTCTATCTTTTGCTAGCCCAAAATCAGACAGCTTGGCATTGTATTCTGAATCCAACAGAATCAAGTTTCTTAGGAAAAGGAATGATGTTATCAGATAGAGTGTTGAACTCCATCAGTTCCAAGTTTATGTAGCTTGAGTAATATGGGAATAGATGGAGATTGGATAAGGGATGAGGAGGGGGGCCTATTATTTGAGAAAAGTGGGTTTCCATCAGGGATTCCACTTCTGCACAGAGACAGATGAGCTTAAAACGGATCTCCTTCACATCATTGTTTAGTTTATTGACATCTATGCAGATCAGCATGGTGCAGAAATGGACAAGCTATGTGAAAAGAGCATTCATAGCAGTCGAAGGCTTCAGGCTTTCTAGCATACAAATCTGACCATAAAGTTGAACTATGTGTTCCACCAGAAACTCTAAAGAAATAATTTCATTCTGCAGCTCCACCTTGCAAAGATTACTCTCAGTAACATTCATCATAGGAGTTGATACCTTATTAAGGATGGTGCAATCACTTTATTGGGGTTTTCAAGATTTAGAACCTTGCAGAGTTTCAAGTGCAATCATGTAGCAATCATTCTAGTTAGTGCAATAATTGATTCTCCAACATCAAAGACATGAACCTTGGCTAATCTGGAAGAACAACTCTGCCTTTACCTCAACAAGTGTTTTTCTTATTTGGAGTAGTGGAAAGAATCAATCTGGCTTCACTGTCCAACTTGATCTTTCTTGTCAAACGCAGCAACCACCAAATATCTGAAACAAAATTGTTGTGGAGATCCCTGTACCCTGAAGTCCTTGAATGAAAACATTCAAAACTAAACGATTTCTTAGAGAAAGCTTGATTGTCGTTTCCATTCCTTTGCCAAAACCTTGTCAATTGATCAGCTCCCAGCTCTAACTCTGAATAAAAGTTATATCAACTTCACTTTTCCTTGTCATTTTTCTTCATAATACAGAAAGGCTTTCATCCAAACGAGAATGTTCTCCAAAGAAGACTCAAACTCTGTAAGTTTCTCTTCTGATAAGTCATGTTGAGGAGGTATTTATTTCTAGCCAATCAAGTGTGTCTTATCCCTTTCTTTTATGATCATGTAAGCCATTAATCTGCACAACAATAATTGTAATGTCATCGGTATGAGTTTCATTCTGCAACCACAACCGATATGATTCTGCAACAACTGTTGCACAGGCATCATGCGGATCCTTAAACTTAGCAACCTCATTTCTTTTGTAATTCTTATGCATCAAGGAGGGGGGTCTTTGAATCATGTGACCAATGCCTTTGAGATTTGAAATACTGATATCCATCATGCCTGCCAATCTGCAGAAGGATCTCGCTCATAATGTAGGGATTTAGCTTGGAGACGATTTGGGCAAAAAGTGCCTGAGTTAAATCAGAAATTTTCAATATCTGTTACAACATAGGCTTCATCTAGGGATGGTACTTTCTCGTAAAGTGCCAAGAACAGTAGACCAGGTGCCTTCATCCATTGGGCAACCTTATGCAAAAGATGTAATTCTGAGTTCTCCCTCCAGTGAAATCACCATCAAAAACTTTTAATGGAGTTGCCAGAGCATGTGCAACCAATATTTTTCTAGGACCGGTTGCTCAACTAGACCTTAGGACTATGACAATGTCATTCTCCCAAGGATAGATATCAACTTCGAAATCCCCGGCAGCGACACCAAAATGTTGACACTCGAAACTGAATTTGGGTTGCAGCAAATCAATCCCGAGGCAACCTCGAACCACATTGGATTGGAAGCTGCCCTCCCCCAACTCGAGAGGGATCTCTCGAACAATGTCACAAAATAATCTTCAGTAAATGTGAAAAGGTGGGCAGATTTATGAGTAAATGATGGTCTTGAATTCTTAGAATTTGGGGTTTAAACCAGGGAAATGGTCCATTGGGCATGGAGTCAAGTCAAAATCGAGGAAAGGAGATAATAACAGCAATCATTTAACTTGCGGAAAGTGAGGCAAAGTAAGTCTATCTTTCAGTGATTTGATAATCATGATGCGGTAGTGGGAAAAGGAAAGGAAAGGCCGATGTAGTAGAGAATATATGCAAAATTCTGGAAGTGTAGACTAGTCTTACACTCGCTGATAGCTGGTGTAGAGGAAAGACAGTAAACAATTACAAAAAACCAACATTCTTTTACTATAGTATTGGTCGTACTAAAGTATAATGAAGCACATAAGTTAGGAAGATAAAATGAAATGAATATGTAGGAAAACAACTTGTACACAGTCATGACGGAATAAGGAAGAAATAAACAATATGATAATGACAACAATTCAACTGTGAGTAAGGAGAAAATAAAATGAATTCCAAACAGAATTAACACAGCTGAAATAAGGAAAAACATGCTGAAATAAATCGACCGTGATGAATCTCATAGTCACAAGTAAAAAATCATCTTTATTTCTCCAATCTAGCTTACAAAATAACTCAACATTACACAAGGGACCCCTCTTCGCAAGAGGTTTTCCCCCAGTGCTGCACTCGCACTCCCCTTTTCTCTATTACATCAATCTATCTTTTAAAAGAAAACTCTAAAACTCTTTGTGTTCCAGGAATATGAAATGGTTCCTCTTCATGGAATTCTGCGAATGCCAAGCGCATCTGCCAGACACTCTGTCATTACCTGAACCATCGCTAATAATTTGACAAGTGGGGTACTTTCAGCATATATGTTGGATTCATTAAATAGAGTTGCGTTGCATCGGAGCTGGGCATGTGGGTGGCCCAACCATGGCTGTGATAGCTCTGAAATTCCCTGCCATTCAAGTCGTAGTAGTTGACATATCCAAGCCTTGTATTGATGCATGGAACAACAATCAACTTACGATCTATGAGCTTGGCCTTGATGAAGTTGTTCAGGCTTGCAAGGGAAAAAACCTTTTTTTTTTAGTAACGATGTTGAGAAGCATGTTGCTGAAGCTGACCTTGTGTTCATTTCAGTAAACACTCCCACGAAGACAAGAGGCCTCGGCCATGGAAAAGCTACAGATTTGACCTATTGGAAAGCACGGCTAGAATGATAGTCGATGTTTCTAAATCAGACAAAATTTTCATTGAGAAATCCACAGTTCCTGTTAAAACAGCAGAGGGAATCGAAAGGATTTTAACCCACAACAACAAGGGAATCAATTATCAAATTCTTTCTAGCCCCGAGTTTCTTACAGAGGGAACTGCTATAAATGACTTGTTGAAACCTGACCGTGTTCTCATCAGAGGCCGAGAGACTCCGGAAGAAAAAAAAAACAGTGGAGGCCCTTAAAGCCATTTATGCCAATTGGGTTCCATGGGATAACATTATTACAACCAATTTATGGTCTGCACAGCTCTCCAAGTTGGAAGCAAATGCCTTTCTAACACAAAGGATTTCGCCTTTGAATGCCATGTCTGCTCTCTGTGAAGCAACTGGGGCTGATGTCTCCGAGGTCGCACATGCTGTGGACAAAGACTCGAGGATCGGTCCATGTTTCTTGAATGCTAGTGTTGGTTTCGGTGGATCTTGCTTCTAGAAGGACATTCTAAATTTGGTGTACATTTGTGAATACAATGGACTTCAAGAGGTTTCCAATTACCAAAAACATGTAGTCAAGCTCAATGACTATCAAAAATCTATATTCGTTAATCGCATGGTTTCATCCATGTTTAACACAGTATCTGGAAAGAAGATTTCCATTCTCAGATTTTCCTTCAAGAAAGATACATAGGACACTAGAGAAACCCCTGCCATTGATGTTTGGAAGGGGCTCCTTGGGGACAACTCAATTATCAGCATCTATGATCCTCAAGTCATAGAGGATCAGATTCAGATTGATCTTTCCATGAACAAATTTGATTGGGACCATCCTGCTCATCTGCAACCCATGAGCCCTTCTGCGATCAAGCAAGTGAGCTTTTTGTGGTGTCTTAAGTGCATAGATTTTACATCTTGATTATGCAAGGACATACTTTCCATATCCTTCAAATTTAATAAAGGTGTAAGAGCTTCAACAACATCATCCATAAGAGGCCTAGCTTTAGGATCCTGACTTAGGCAATGATGTGCTATCTGAGCAGCCCTTTGCGCCCCTTTCACAGCATAGTTAAACTCCAACCAAGGGTCTACAAGACGATACAACTTTCTCTTTTCCATAAGATAAGGTTGAGCCCAGGTCAAGGATTATGTTCCCCACTTGGCCTGTTTTTATCCATAGATCTTCGACCAGTTAAAGATTCAAGTAACACAACCCCAAAACTATGGACATCACTCTTAGATGTCAAGTGTCCAGTCATCACATATTCTGGAGAAGAATAACCATATGTTCCCATAACTTGAGTTGAAACATGGGTGTTGTCTCCCTCAGGTCTATCTTTTGCTAGCCCAAAATCAGATAGCTTGGCATTGTATTCCAAATCCAATAGAATCAAGTTTCTTAGCCAAAGGAATGTTGTTATCAGATAGAGTGTTGAACTCCATCAGTGCCAAGTTTATGTAGTTTGAGTAATATGGGAATAGATGGATATTGGATAAGGGTTGAGGAGGGGGCCCTATTATTTGAGAAAAGTGGGTTTCCATCAGGGATTTTGCTTCTGCACAGAGACAAATGAGCTTAAAATGGATCTCCTTCACATCATTGTTTAGTTTATTGACATCTATGTAGATCGGTATGGTGCAGGCATGGACAAGTTGTGTGAAAAGAGCATTCATAGCAGCCAAAGGCTTCAGGCTTTCCAGCATACAAATCTGACCATAAAGTTGAACTATGCGTTCTACCAGAAACTCTGAAGAAATAATTTCATTCTGCAGCTCCACCTTGCAAAGATTACTCTCAGTACCATTCATCGTAGGAGTTGATACCTTATTAAGGATGGTGCAATCACTTTATTTGGGTTTTCAATATTTAGAACCTTCCAGACTTTCAAGTGAAATCACGAAGCAATCATTCTAGTTAGTGCAATAATTGATTCTCCAACATCAAAGACATGAACCTTGGTTAATCTGGAAGAACAACTCTGCCTTTACCTCAACGAGTGTTTTTCTTATTTGGAGTAGTGGAAAGAATCAATCTGGATTCACTGTCCAACTTGATCTTTGTTGGTAAACGCTGCAGCCACCAAATATATGAAACAAAAATGTTGGGGAGATCCCTGTACCCTGAAGTCCTTGAATGAAAACAATCAAAACTAAACGATTGCTCAGAGAAAGCTTGATTGTCGTTGCCATTCCTTCGCTAAAACCTTGTCAATTGATCAACTACCAACTCTAACTCTGAATAAAAGTTATATCAGCTTCACTTTTCCTTGTCATTTTGCTTCATAATATAGAAAGGCTTTCATCCAAACAAGAATGTTCTCCAAAGAAGACTCAAACTCTGTAAGATACTCTTCTAATAAGTCATGTTGAGGAGGTATTGATTTCCAGCCAATCAAGGGTGTCTTATCCCTTTCTTTTATGATCATGTAAGTCATTAATTTGCATGACTATAATTGTAATGTCATTAGTACGAGTTTCATTCTGCAACCACAACCGATATGATTCTGCATCAACTACTGCATAGGCATCATGCGAATCCTTAAACTTAACAACCTCATTTCTTTTGTAATTCTTATGCCGCAAGGACGGGGGTCTTTGAATCGCTTGACCAGCGGCTTCGAGATTTGAAATACTGATATCCGTCATGCCTGCCAATCTGTAGAAGGATCCCGCTCATAATGCAGGGATTTAACTTGGAGACGATTTGGGTAAAAAGTGCCTGAGTTAAATCAGAAATTTTCAATATCAGTTACAACAAGAGGAAGGATAGGAATGGAGATGGAAGTAAGTTAGGGAGGAAGGATGAGTAGAAATGGTTGAGAAAGTATGGATATTTGTCTTATGGTGGAATTTATTGTTTTTCCCTTCTAAAAAGAAAATGTGTATATATGAATATTCATAATTACGTAACTAGACCACAGTTGTCTAAATAAAATTGTTGAACTAGATAATTGTAATTAAAGAATTTCGCAAACATTTGATTGGTTTATTGTCTTTTATAAAAGAATAGTCTTGTTGATTGGATTGGATGCATACATAAAATACTATAAGGGTGATAATTATTGATTATTAGTGCATGCACAAGACTTGTATGTACTAGCTACACATGCATTTCTTGTACATGTACACTAGTATGTATGAGTTTTCTTGGCTTACTTACTAATAGTGTCGATTAATTGTCATGAATGTGTGAACCATGTTTCTTTTCCTTTGTATCATGAGATACCTTAACTTCAGGACGAAGTTTCTTGAAGGGTGGGTGTATGTAACAGCCTTGGTTAAATAGATGCATAGGGATTATTAAGTAAAATTAATTAGATAATTAATTGTCCTAATATGGTTTTAGTTAACAATGATTAGTATTAATAATATTATTTATTTATTTATTTATTAATTAATGGTTTATAACTTTTGATTGACTAATTAATTAATTAATTGATTACATAACACATCCAATTATTTGGGTAATAAATTAAGGGGCTTAATAACTTTAATTTAATCTTTATGAAACTTTACGTATGACAGGTTAAGGATAAGATAATAAAGGAAAGGATAAGATAATAAAGGAGGGGA
>JZKD02S1418156.1:0-11158 GCA_000966675.3 Picea glauca | reverse complement strand
AGGAATGACGAAGCACATGGATTAATCAGAATGTCCATCTCTCCTGATTTAAGGTTCCACCTTCAATCAATTGATAAAACCAAAGAATCTTTGAAAACTATTGAATTTGTGTTCGGTAAACACAATATTATTCGATCACAACAGTTAGAAAATCAAGTACTAACTTTAAGTCCAAGTGATTTTTCTTGCATTGAAGACTATCTATCTTAGTTTAAAACACTCAGAACTTTATGTGAAGAATATAAGATAAAGATAGACGAAGATCGTTGTATCTATCTTATTCTTTCTAAGCTAGGTAGTGCATATTCTGTGTTTGTATCTACCTTTTCATGCCATGCAAGAGGCTCTAGGGGCATCTTATCAAAAACCTAGTCTTGAGAACTTTTTTGATGCTTTGATTAGAGAGCAATATAAGTTAGTACAACTTGGAGTGATCAACACTGCAGGTACCTCCAACAAAGCCTTAGTTGTCCATCAGAAAGATAAACCCAAGAATCCCATGAAGGAACATCCTCACCACAACAACAAACAATATAAGGGTCCCAAACCCACTTAGACAGCTTTCGCTCTCAATGGAGACAAAGGAGAAAAATGTTAAAATAAGAATATTGATAGACATTACAACTTTTGCGATAAATATGGTCATGATGAGTCCAAATGTTTCAAGAAGATGGAAACTTTAGAAGCAATGATGAAGAAGCACAACATCGGTATTGATTCTAATTCTTCTTCTCCTTCTCATGGACATGCACTTTTAGCTTCTGGTTTCTCCTTCAATACAACTTCTACTTCTACTTCTACTTCTAAAGAGTGGCTTATTGATTATGGAGCATATTATCATATGGCTAAGGATATAGACATATTTTCTACTCTAAATGAATGTAGCACCAAGAAAATATTTGTTGGTGATGATAGATCTCTTAGTGTTGAACGAACTGGAATAGTTCAAGTAGAAAATGGTCATTTCAATGATGTATTATGTGTTCCAAGTCTTTCTTGTAACCTTCTATCAGTATATCAAATCACTCATTCATTTGAAGGTAAAACCGTAGATTTTTCACCTCACCAAGTTGTAATCAAGGATCTAAGAGATCCTATGCATGTTCTTGCAACTGGAATTGTTGATGATATTACTAGGTTGTACAAGTTTGACAACTTTTGGTCATCATATTTTTCATCAGTTTTTGTTGCTCATAGCGATGACTTGAGAAAAATTTGGCATGAGCAGTTTGGTCATCTAAACTATTGCTCATTGGAGAAACTATGTAATCAACAGATGGTGAATAGTCTTCCTCTTGTTTCATGCAGAGATGGTGTTTGTGCTGGTTGCGTTCTCGACAAACATCATCAGGAAAGTTTTGAAAAACATGCCTCTTGGCATGCCTCGAGTCCTTTGCATCTTGTTCACAGTGATTTGTGTGGTCCACTTTCTTCTCCTTCTTTTTTGGGTGCAAGTATTTCTTAACTTTCATTGATGACTTTTCCACACATACTTGGGTTTACTTCTTAAAACTTAAGAACGAAGGTTTTGACAAGTTTTTGGCCTACAAGGCCCTTGTAGAAAAGCAATCTAGACATCAAATTCAAAGGTTAAGAACAGATAATGGAGGCGAATATGTGAACAATAATTTTACAATTTACTGTACTACACAGGGAATCCAAATGCAACACATTGTTCCATATACACCACAACAAAATGGTGTTGTTGAGAGAAAAAACCACACATTAAAAGAAATGGATAATTGTATGATCCAATCTAAGGGATTAAGTCTAAAGTATTGGGCAGAAGCCATCAACTGTGCAAATTACATAGTAAATCGCACTCTCACAAAGCCTCTTAAAAATGTAACACCGGAAGAAGATTGGACTAAAATTAAACTGGATGTAAGTCACTTCCATGTATTTGGCAGTATAGCATGGGCTCACATTCCTGATGAGAAAAGGAAAACATTACAGCCTAAAAGTGAAAAGTGTATATTTGTTAGTTATTCTAAAGATGTCAAAGGTTATAGACTTCTTCAAACACATTGTAATGAAATTATTATTAGAAGAGATGTTAAATTTGATGAAAATCTATTGGCCTGGTAGCCTAATTCGACGTTTGTGCCTTCTTTGGCCTGCGAGCCTAATTCAGTGGTTGTGCCTTCTTTGGCCTGTGAGACATCTTTGACATTTGTGCCTTCTTATGTTTTGGTTTCTTCTTCAGATGATGACAGTGAGGATGAAAATCCACCTCTGCATGCTCACCTTCATCTAGATGAGTCCTTTGAACCTGAACCAGCACTAGCTCCATCGCTTCCTATATGGGTCTGTTCAACACGAGAAGAAGATGGTGATCTTGTCGGTGATTCTTCAGATCAATGTTGAACACGTTCATAGTTCCAGTGAGCCTCTTCTCTTTTGGCTCAAGTTTCAGAAACTCATGATCCAGAGACATTTGCAGAAACTTCAGGTCATCCAGATTGGGATACAACAATGAGTGAAGAGTATCGTTCTTTAATGGAAAATGATACTTGGGATATTGTACCTCTTTCAAAAGGAAGAAAACTTGTCCAATGTAAATGGGTCTATAGAACTAAGTATGCATCCGATGGAAGTGTTGAAAGACACAAGGCTTGGTTAGTTGCCAAAGGATTTTCCCAAGTTGAGGGAATTGACTATAATGAAACCTTTTCCCTTGTAGCCAAAATGAATTCCATTCAACTTGTTCTTTCCCTTGTTGCCTCACATAAATGGGAGGTCCATCAGATGGATGTTAAATCTGCCTTCCTGCATAGAGATTTGCAAGAAGAAATCTACATGGAACAACCTCCTGGCTATGTCCAAAATGACTCTAGCCTTGTTTGGCGGCTTAAGAAATCTCTTTATCGTCTCAAGCAAGATCCCTGAGCTTAGTATGCCAAAATGGATAGCTTTCTTATTGCCACTGGATTCTCTGGATGTCATTCTGATCCTAATGTCTATACCAAGAAAGTAGGAAGCCATCTCATAATCCTTGTCCTTTATGTTGATGACCTTATCCTTACTAGTAGTGACTAAAACATTTTAAACCATGTGAAAACCAGCCTTAAGAAAAAATTTGAAATGAAAGAATTAGTCTTTTTGCACTATTTCCTTGGCCTCCAAGTTTTACAAACCGATGTAGGAATTTTTCTTTCCCAGTATAAGTATGCTTGTGAACTTCGTCGCTTTCACATGGACGATTGTAAACCAAACCCTTCTCCCTTCTAGTCTGGAGTCAAGCTTACTTCCACTTGTACTTCTCTCGAAGTTGATGCCACCTTGTACTGTCAGTTAGTTGGTAGCCTCTTATACTTGACTCATACCCATCCTGATCTTTCCTTTATTGTTGGTATTGTTGAATGGTATATGTAAACACCACATGAAATCCATTGGAAGGTAGCTAAAAGGATACTTCACTATGTTTGTGGTACAATTCAATTTGAGATACATTACAGTTAAGGGGGGACTCCTTTATTGGTTGGTTTCATTGATTCAGATTGGGCTGGAGACCCTAATGATCGGAAGTCTATTGCAGGTTATGTTTTTAGCCTTGGTTTAGGACCTGTCACTTGGTCCTGTAAGAAACAACAAACTATTTCACTTTCTTTAGTAGAAGCAAAGTATCAAGCAGTGGTAAATGCAAGTCAGGAAGCCTTGTGGCTTCGAAAAATCCGTTCAGAGTTTGGATTCCAGCAACAACATCCGACCAGCCTTTGGTGCGATAATCAGAGTGCCATCAAGATCGCTAAAGACCCAGTTCAACATCAACATAGCAAACACATCGAGCTACACATGCACTTCATCAAAAATCTCATTCATGATAAAGTTATTGAAGTGCTCTTTTTCCCTATAGAAGATCAAGTTGCAGACATTTTCACAAAGTCTCTTACAGAAGCGAAGTTTTCCAAACTTCAATCTATGTTAGGAGTTTAGGAAGTTTTCATTAAGGGGGGATAGGCTGTAATGCCTCCTTCCTTCTCTTATCGTGTCACCATTGTAAATCCTTCAATCCTATCCCAAGTTGTTCTTAAGATCTACTTGGTCTAATGTGTCATTAGGTAAAAGTGTGTTTCTTAGTGTGTTTCTTTAGTATGCGTTAGTATGCATTTGTAGTTAGGAAATCCATCAGTCACGATATGTTCCCAACAAAGAGTGATCTAGTGCTTCATACTCTCCTCGATTTTAATGACCATTGATTTGTGGCTTAACACCGTATTGGTCCATGATCTCTATTTAAAGAGCATGGAGGGTCATTTGCCAATGATCGACTGTGAGAAATTATCTTATAAAATTTCTCTATAATTCTTTTATTTTGCATTAATAAATTGCTCCAAGTGGTCGCGTTGGCTAGGGCCATGGATGTTTCCCTGTAGGGGTTTTACCATGTGAAAACATCGGTGTGTTGATATTTGATCTGGTTATGTGATTGGTTACTGAAGGTGTTCGTCCTCTATTGGAATACCCATGTAGTCGAACAAATATGGTTGGCCACTCTTCTATAAAACTTATCTATGTTTTTCCTCCCTTCTTGCTAACTATAAAAATGTTTCTTCCTCCCTAATAAAAAAATCCTCTTCTCCCATTCTTTCTTAACTCTTACTCTTTCCCTAAGGATGATTAAAACCAACCCATGTTGTCATAATTGAGTGGGACGACTCCATCACCCAACCTCTTACATTAATTCAATGATTTAGTGTTGAATACATCAAAGGGATAAATGGCTAAATGAAAAATTGATTAATGAAGATGGCTTGGTAAGTACCAAAGTAATGGGGGGCTATTATATAATCAAAGTCCCCCATTACTATGGTACTTACCTGTGTATAGTTGGTTGTTGGACATTGGGTTCAACAATTCCTGTGAGTTTTACAACATGGGTTAGCCCCCTCTCATGGATCCCAACTCTGGCGATTGTGGAAGAAATTAATGCAAGTGGGTTTTGGTCTAACGAAAATCATAGTCCAAAAAATGGTATCAAAGCAATAGATCTTGAGTTTGAAACTCACCAGACACAAGCTGGGGGGATATTGTTGGACATTGGGTTCAGTGCTTCTCATGAGTTTCACAACATGGGTTAACCCCTCTCGTTGATCCTAATTTTGGATATTGTGGCGAAGATTAATTCCTCTGGGTTTTGGTATAATGACAATCGTAGTCCAACATCAGCGGTGTATTTTATTTTTTTTATTTTCAATGTACAATGTTTACATATTACATTGTTTGGCATGCATCCATTCATAATAATAATAAATATATAATGCTACATTGGAGATCAAAACTCGGGTTTTACACTCAATGTCCAAAACATATCGATGGAGTCCATATCCAACTTTCATGCCAAACACCCATAGAGAGGTAATGTGTTTTGGTTTGTAGGTGTTATTCATGGCAGTTGAGACAAAGAAGCTACATTTAGGGCCTAAAGCTAAATTGTTTTCCTCCCCAAAACAAGGTGCTTGATCTCAAGAAGGACCAATTATGGTTTAAGCCCTTAATTTCCCCTCTTAACCATGTTTAAGCCTTGAGACCTACTTCCACTGCACAAAACCTTCTCATGGCACCCATATCCCACTTGGATGCTATAGAACCCTGACCATAGCCTAAGAACCATTCTCAATTGAGGTATGAGACACTTTATTTATTAATGCCTATGTTTTGGTTTAATCATGGTACCTATATCGCTCTAGTAGACTAGAGATACCTTATAAGGGTCCCTTATGGTGGTTTGAGGATGTGTTCATGGTATTATATAAACTAAGAAGATTTATAGGTTGTAGTTGTTGTTCATGGTTCTTGAGCCCAAGAAGCTTCATTTAGGGAAGAACGACCTTGTTATCCTCCCCTAACCTTAGTTAGACATGAATACCCATTCTTAGTTCAAAAGTAACCTAGTCATTACACCCATATCCCACTTGAAGGTGAAGGATACACTACATAAGCAAGGTTTAGTGCTGGAGGATCTTGTTTCCCTTCTTTAATTATGATCAAGGACATGAGACTCATGCATGATTCCCAAGACCTCATAATGGTGCCTTTATTCAATTCATATGCCAAATGCTCATTGGATGTTACTCATATTTTGGTTTCTACACGTTTTTCATGGTGTTTGAGCTCAAGAAGGTTCAATTAGGGCTTAAGTTCATTGTTTCATCCTAACCATGTTTATGCCTTGATACCCATTTCTAGTGCACAAAACCTACTCATGGAACATGTATCCCTCTTATAAGCTAAAGACCCCCTACAAAGTTCCTATGTGTTGGTTTGAGTACTTATTCAAGACTTTTGAGTTGGGGAATATTCATTATGATTGTATGGAACCTGTTTTCATTCTTTAATGATGGTTAAGGCCCCTTAACCCATATTCATCGTGCTCGAAACCTATTCAAGGTGCCCATATCCCTCTAGCAGGCCAAAGATACCTAGAACAAAATAACAACCATGATCGAGAACTACTATTCAAATAATAATTATCATAGAGTCAAAAGGCCACAACAACTACCCAAAGAATTTGGTCATTAGAGGAAAATGGTTGGAAAAACTTTCTTCATTTATAAACTGCATGTTGGTAGCATGTTATGTGGTTGCATTTTGAGTATACTTTTGTGCCTATACTCTTCAAATAAATGTTGGTCATGATAATGCCATGGAAAATACTTGTAGGGATTGCATGCAAACTAGATTTCATGTGGAAAGTTGCAATGAAGAGGATTGTATGAAGTTGTCATGTATTATGATATGATATCTACTGCATGCACTTACATGAATTGGACTAGATATCACCTAGGAAACACCCCAAACTCAAGAGAGGTTAGCCCAATAGGACACCCTCAGACCTTCTCCAAACCTAAGTTTTCAAATTGCATAACGTCTTTGAGAATTTGTTTGGGTTAAAGGGGGTTTGATGCACATGTTTGGGTAATTTAATTATTGGATGTGTTTTACATGCTATGATCCTTGTGACTTATGAACCCTAGAGGGCATACTTCTTGTTGTTGTAGGGCCTTTCTCGGTGGACAGGTGCACATGAGAGAATTATTAGCTTAGACATTCATAGGGCTCACATCCCACCAATGCATGATGAGACCCTAGCCAATATTCTCTTTGTAATGGGTCTATGGCCCTAGGCCATGGTAGAGAATGTAAACAAAGTCCTTACATATGAAGATGAAGTTTTTCTAAACCTCAAGTACAATGAGAAAGACCTCCAACCATGACACATGCCCTCTCTATGTGTTCTTTCACCTTCTAGTGTATCTCAGGCACCATTAGGTTATTTTGTATGAAGAAGATGAATCTAGAGAAGGAAATTAGATCCTATGTCCTTAAAAAAAGGTTTTATTTCTAAAGATTTTCTTTTGAAACATATCAAGGTGAAGAAGTTTTACATAATTATTATTTTATGTAACACGAGATTTTATAACACACATACTTTTAAAAGAAGGTTTTATTTATAAAGATTTTCTTTTGAAACATGTCAAGGTGAGGAAGTTTTACATAATTATTATTATTTTATGTAACACGAAATTTTATAACACACATACTTTTAAAATCGATGCATGTTCCTATGAATTAGAAAAAGTAAGGGGTTGTCTCTACACATAACCAAACTGATTGATCTATAACTACTGCCCCTTTCATGGAAAGTTCATCCTCGAAAAGCCATCTCCACTTGTTTTTCATATTTCAGTGCTGTCGGGACTCGGATACATGTGTTGTGAACATGTGTCGTGAAATTCCAATAACTATACAACAAACATTCCGTGCTTTGTGGAAAAGTGTGGAAAAACATTCCGACAAATTCAGATTCCGATTAATTTGGTGGGTTGCGACAATCTGTGGAAAACAATTCCGACAAATTCGTTGGGATGTGACAATTTGTGGAAAATAATTCCAACAATTTCGGTGGGCTTTGTGACAAATTGCAGAAAATAATTCCAAATTGTGGAATTCTTTCGAGTGGAGTAGAGCACGTCTTCCCTTCATCCTATTCCTCCTTACTTTGCGAGATAATATCTCTCCTTCGGTATGGCTGGACAATCAGTCTCTGAATCTCCTGCTATTACCTACACTGATTGCTCAACTAGTCCAAAGTTCTCTGTGCCATCGATTAATGTCCAACAGGCCAATGGCTCTAGCATTGGCCTGGACCTGTGCTTTAACCAGCAAGGCTCTTCAAATGAAATCTTCCCGTCTATGCTATTCCCTTGAGATGCAAGCTTCTCGTCTATGCCATTCCCTTGATCGTTTTTTAGTACAGTGGGAATGCAAGTCAATACTAGCAAGACGAAAGTGGTAATTTTTTCTAGCAAAAGAAAACATAAGAAACACAAGTTCTACTTTGAAGGAAACAACCTTAAGAAGTGGCAAATTACAAATACCTCGGAATTGACTTCAAAAAAAATCTAAGTTGGGAAGGCTGCAGAAAGAAAAAAACTTTGGGAGGTTGGAAAGCATTCTATGCTTTTCAAAATAGATGTAGAGAAGCAGGGCTATGGGATTGGAAGACTATGCAAACTCTCTTTGGGCTTTTAGTGATCCCGGTGGTTCTATATGGTTGTAAAGTGTGGGCCAGCAGCACATCTTACTTACAGTGGAAACAAATTGATAAGATTCAAAAACGCTTGATCATAAACAAGTTTAAAATTAAAAGTTTAGTCCCTTATGATATCATGCTGAGTGAAATGGGGGTTGCTCCTATTGAAGCAATTGCTATGGTGCGTCTCATAAGATATCTAAAAAAAATTGAGCAAATGGAAGATAGTCGATGGCCTAAGGTCGTCTTCAATGACATATTGTGTAAAAGGAAGAAGACATGGATGAGACAAAATATTAAATGGCTTAGTAAATGGGATATCCACTTGAACAAGTGCCCTACGAATAGTAAATAAATAAAGGCTTTTGTTATTGATAGGTTCCACAAGCAAACTTGGGATAAAGGGCTCGGGAGAAAGAAAAAGTATTATATTGAAGAGTTTAACCCCACATACAATCATCATCAAAAAACGTACATCAGGGCCAATATATCTTGGAGAGCCAAAATGCTTATTGCCCAATTAAGAACCAATTCCCATCAACTCCATTGTAAAACTGGGCACTAGAAAAGACCAAAAGAAGCTTGGGAAGAAAGGATGTGTGTGTTTTGCACCTCCGAAAAAGTGGAAACAGAAAAGAATTTCATTTTAGAGTGTGAATCTTTCAAAGACAACATGGATAACTATATAAATATCTTGACAGCTAGCTCTTAGAATGACTTATTCAGCGAGGGGACAATGGAGAAATTAGGGGAGCTCATCATCAAGTTGAACAGGAAAAGGGCTGAATTGCTGAAATCAATGTGTGAGGCGGTCTGTCCCATAGGCTATTGTTAGCCTCGTGGACGTTAAAATTACCTCTTCTTCTTCTTCCATTTCAAAGGAGCAGATTATGATGTGCCCAAAGAAAACTACTTATTCCCTGATAGCACCAGTGACATTGTCTGCCTTGCCATGTCACCCACCAATGATAATTTAGGTAATATCACTGTATTTGGTAACGTCCAACAACAGAATCACCAGATATTTTACGACAACGAAAAGAACGTCCTTTCCTTTGCACCGACAGTATGTGACACCCTTTAAGCAGTTGCAGATATATATCTATATCTATATATATATATATATATATATATATAATTTATCAATAAAGAGGAATGGCTAGGGACTATAGCATTTGATACCCCGTTGAAGTGCATTAATACCTTTTCTTAATATTTATTGTTGATCATATCTATGGAATCACTGTATTGGCAATTTAATACAGATAGTAATACATATATTACATTCACCGTCTTGCATGCCGTGGGTGGTATTGAAATGTGAAACTGGAATTAGAGGAAAGAAACAATATATTGATTGTTTGACATCTTTAAAAGGTTTTCCTAGGATTTTTGTCTCAGTGGTTTGTTGTTGAAATAATTTAACTTTGTAATTTATACTGTAACAAAAATAAAAGGTGGTGTGGTGTATACTCTAGGAATTTGTTTACACCCTAGGGCCTAATGTAACAAAAAATTTGGTATTATTCTTAAATTCCACCATGGAATAAACTCAATCATAAGGAGAAACAAAATTAAGATGTATGTGAAACATTGTTGCACGGAATGTTAGGAGAACACTAATTACATAAACTTTGACCATTTTGTGGCAATTTCTTGATGAAATCCACTAGGAGGTTCTCTAAATTTGAACAAATCACACTGCTTCTTAGCCAAAATTATATTCATAGTTACCAAGTTTGACATGTTCAGAAGTTGCGCGATAGTCCAAGGCCCATTCCTGCCAGAAACAAAAAAAAGGGCATTTACAATTTTTAAATAACAGTGTTGGTGGCTGACATAGAGACAAAAAATATTTTTCGATACATTATTTGTGACATTTGTTTTTTTACTGGTTTTCTCCTCATTTAGTTATGTAAGGTCTAGGTTTCTAAGATGCAAGGTGTTTTGACTTGTTATATTTTTATGTTTATATTGAAACTACCGATCAAATTGTACATTCAAGGATTTATAGGCACTATGTAATCATAATTTGTTTTTCTAAATGTTTATTTGTTATGTTTTCCATCTTTAAATCATACTCAACAAAATTCCAACTTACAAGTCTCAATTAAAAACATTTATTTGTGTAGAAGGGAACCTTAGGTTTCATCATCTTCTTCTCATCATCACCTTTCAAACGACTGTCACCATGCTTATAATTGAGCTCCGGTTCAAAAGTTGTTTCTTGTTAAAGTTTTTGGGTCTCCACTAGTGCTAGCCCTTTTTCTAGGCAGAGTTCTAATCACTTTGTACACACTAAAAAAGCATACTCATAGGACCATATGCATCGAAGTCAAAAGGCTTAACCATTTGTATCACATCATATCCTTCCTTCAAGACCCTTCCTTATGGTGTCACACGACTATATACATTTATTCTGAAAGTTATAGACTCGGTATCATTCACATCTCTATTCCATTATTCTTACAATTAAACTAAATTTGTTGTTATTCACTTCAAGAATTTTGAAATCAGATTTTTTTGTGATCAGATAATTGGGTTTCAAAAGGACAATTGCAGCTCATGCAAAAGAAATAAGTTGTCAAGAAGTCAGGGAGAGGTGAGATGCAACTTTACATT
>JZKD02S1418145.1:0-11158 GCA_000966675.3 Picea glauca | reverse complement strand
CTTCTTCAGAATATCTTTAAGCTACATTTGCAACTCCTTTATCTCTAGTGCAGTCATTCTGTAAGGATTGTTTGATACTGGAGCTGCCCTAGGCATCAAATTTATAGAGAAATCAATATCTCTCTTTGGAGGTAGTCCTAGTACCTCCATGAACACATCTTCAAAATCTTCCAGGACTGCATGATTCTCCAGATTTGGCACCTTATCCTTATATGCTTCCTCCATATGTGCTACAAGTATTTGAAAACCCTTCCTGTAACACTTCTTTAGCTGCATTGCTAAGATTTCCAGAATAGTAACTTCCTTGGGAATTCATTGGACTACTCTTTGATTTCCTTCCTCATCCAAGAAAGTGAATTCCTTGTTATGATAGTCTAATATGGAATGGTGTTGGTCCAACCAATCCATACCATTTAGGAAATAATATGATCCCAAAGAAAATATATTCAAATATTCCTTGGTAATCATTCTATTCATTCCCACTGAATATGATTTAACCAACTCAACAACCTTTCTCTTGGCTCCCGTGGGCAGCTGCACTAGCCAAGATTTCCCATGCTTTCTTCTTCGTAATTGAAATATTTCTAGTAAATTAGGATCTATATAGATCTGACTATACCCTGAGTCAATTAAAATATTAAAGACATGGTTATTGATCATACCTTCAACTTCAATCATGTGTGATTGAAACTCAACTTGCTTGTTGTCTAGGTTTGCATAGATCCTTGGTACTCTTCTGCCCATGTCCTCCATTGGTTCTACTTGCTGAACATTGTGAACAACTCTCGCCTTGTCCTTTCTGTGAGAGAAATGTCTATACTTATGATCTTCTTTACAACCCCAACATTCCATAGGTGTCTTCCTTGGCCTTTTCCCACCTACTTCAGCCATCCTAGGCTCTCTCAAAATTGTCCATCCTTGAGGACTATTTTTGAAAAATGGTGGCTTGTTTCCCTAGTTATGCCTCTACTCCTTATTAAACTTTCTATTGTGTTCCAAAGATTTTTGGGAAGTAGGATTTCCTTTATGTTGATCATATAAGCAATTTTATCTTCTTATAGTTTCTTCCAGATTCTAGGGATCATCATATTGGATTTTATCACTGATGAAATATGTAAACCCACTTAGATATCTCGGGATATTAACTGTCTCATCCTTAATGAGAGGGACATACTTCAACAACTCTAGGAATCTCCTTTCATATTCATCTATAGTCATGCTTCCCAATTTAAATTCAAAGAACTCTTTCATATTTTTGTCATAGTATCTCTTGGTTAAGTACTTCTTTTCAAAATGTTTCTTAAATTCCTTCCATGTGACATAATTTTCTATAACGCCTTGCACTTGCACAAGATGATCCCACCACATGGATGCCTTTCCTTTTAGCTAAAATATTGTAATTATTCCCTTTGCATGAGAGGAATAATTATGCAATTGGAAATATTTCCTCATGCCAAGTAGCCATGTCTCAAAATATTCATCTTTTTGGTGCTCTCCATCGAAAGTAGTAGGTTTGATCTTATTAATTTCACCCTTCAGTTCATCCACTTCATATCTCCTATGATTTCTGGTAGGAGATGGAATTGAAATGATGTGTGTCCTTCTTTTGGAATGCCTTCGAGAGTGTCAGTGATGAATGTTACCACTTACTTCTCTCCTTTTCACAGCACTGAACCTATGGCTCCCTGATTTGTTGGATCCACTTTCCTTATCCAATTTCTCTTCAATTATTTCCAGGATCCACATCAGATTCATATTGAAGCCTCCTTGTTATCCCTGGCTCTCATAATATTTTTGTTATCTGCTCGGTGAATTTGGACCTCTTTTTGCAATTTTTTAATAATTTTCATCATGCCCATGTATTTATCTATTTCTTCTCCATGCCCATTGGATTTTCTTCATTCAACTCCAAAATGGACATCCATTCCTCTAGCTTCATTCTCCAAACTGTAAGCATCTTTTTCCTCCTCCATTTCCCTGCACCATGCAACAATTTGGTTCGATTATGACAATTGTTAATTTTGCAAAATATGCATTCAACCGAATTTTTGTCAGGCTATTAGACTTAATAATTTTCTATAATAACACAAACCAATATGTTTCAACAAAATAATATCCGACTCCATTTTCTGAGGGCCTTTGTCGATCAAGAACCCCTCATGCTTCTATCTCTAAGACCTACTTTGTTCTGCAACAATTTTCGGGTGCCAACCCCTTTTTCTTCAGCCCTTCATTCGCATGTGACCACGTCTATGACCAAGTGCTATTAGTCGGGAACTTATCCAGAGTCTTGAAACTTGAGGGCTTCAGAGCTTTGAATGTTTCCTTTTTCGAACCTCACAACTAAACTTTTGGAGTGTCAAGTCCCTGAACTATAACATCGGCTTCCATGTGTCCTCCGTGATCAATGTTCAAGGTAGACTCTGGCCTTTGGAACTTTGAGAGTTCTCTACTGAATGCTAACTGTAACATATTTCCTTCAGAGTACCAAGTCTCCAGACTTCCCAATCTGGCACCATGTGTCTTCTAGGGACAAGTTCTCCTAGGCCTAGTCTAGTTAAATTATTTTCTAAGGTTTTAACTACTTTATGCATTCATCAAGGGCCCCACTTCCCATGCTCGAGAGGACTTCCACATGAAAAATTACTAGAAACGGTCACGTGGCCCATTCAGATGGGTGACACGTGTCACATTCTAACTAAAATTTCTATGTTCCATGGGTTCTTAACTCACTAAAACATGGCACACATCCCATGTGTCCACATCATCCTTGGTGACATCAATAGGCCATGTCACTTCGAGACTTCGTGCCTTCGGGCTTCAGAATATTTTACACTTTCATTCCTTAAATCTCCCAAACTATGAACTTCCAAACTACTTTACCTTCTGGGGTCCATAGGGTACAACTGTCAACAATTATGGTGGTGGACTGTGGCATGTCTAGGAAGGGTCCACATCACCACTGGTGACATCATCATGCCACACGACTTTTGTTCTTCAGCTTTGGGACTTCATATGATCCAATGGTTAAGAACTTCTCCTCAGATCTATGGTGTAGATCCACTCTGGGACTTTAGAACTTTGGGATTCGACCCTTTCTACTCTATAACACATAAAATTTTCTGAAGTCACAAAGTCTGAAGTACTTAGGGGTCAAATTTCATGCACTTTTCTCCATATCTCACAATTGTGAAGGATCTTCTTCCTCCCAAACAGATCCTATGACCCAATTTCAAACTTCGTTTCCTAAAATAATAGTTGATGTGACTTCTTTCTCTATTTCCATTACATAAACTATTATACCTCCTGATAATCATAACACGTCCAAGGTATTCTCTTGGCACCTGGGGGATTTCTTAACTTATAACATGTCTGTTTTGACAACAATTCACTCTAAAACATATGTTTCATTAACCACCTACACATCCCATCCAGGCTCAGCATTGAAACCGTGGCTCTAATACCATTTTGTAACATCCTCGACCACCCAAGCCAGGCCACAGTACTACAAAGTACTATCATTCTCAAATACACACACACACACATATCTAATGCAATTTTAACCAGACATAAACATTCTATACAAACACATATTCTTGCGGAAGTGACAATAACACATACCAATATTTAACAGATGATTTATGTTCTACTATCACACAACATAATGCAAAAATAAAAATAAAAGAATACACGTAGTAATCACAGAAAAAAACCCATAAATATAACAACATATATAAATACACAACATGTAACCAAACTCGAAAATGGTACTTATATTTTAATTGAAGTACACTAACTATGTGCAAAAATTCCACAAACCTCCTAGCCTTAGACCACGCTGCTCATCGCTCTCTATAGTGGGTCACCCCAGAGCTGGGACTAAACTCCATCGAGCAAGGGATTCCTCGGCTGGGAATGGACAAAAGGTAGTTACACAGTACAACAAGAAGGATTTCCTCCAAGGAGCCACTTATGCCCACAACTCACAAACTCTCATTCCCCAAATGCATGTCCCACCCCTAAAGTGTACACCTTCATTGTCACATAGTCCATCAACTTCTACACCTCCCTTTCCTTGGGCTTCAAAAACAGGTTGGATCAGGAATTCTCAGAGCTCTGTAGCTGCTACTGGAATCCCTCTAGGAGAAATCACTTCCTCAGCACACTCTCTCACCTGGAGAAATTGCTCACAGGCCTGACACCCTTCTTTTTCTATCCACACTCTCTCACCTGGGAGATTTTCCCACAGGCCTAAAAACCTGCTTCTTCTATCCACACTCTCTCACCTGAGAGAATTACCCATAGGTCTGACAACCTGCCTCTTCAAGCCAACCCTTAAGTCAATCAAGTAACCACAATAGAAAACTCTTGTAAGGAAAGGGATGAATCAATAATTTACATAGGTTCAAAAAGGTAAAGGGTTCAACAATGTCAGAATTGGCTGACTACATGCTTGCTCAGTGTGTGAGTGAATCAGGGCAAAAGATGGCTTGCCTTGTCCCCATTCTAAGAGTAAACCATTAGGAAATATGGCCAGAATGGATCGTGAAACCCCAAGGGCACACGTGTAGAAGGGGTTTCAATTTGGTTTTGTTGTAGAGGTTCATTGTGGTTCAAGGATTCAACAAGGCGTACCAAGGTACTCAATGTTTTATGGGTGAGCTGGTGCAAAAATGGCCAAGAGAGAGACCAAAAAAGTATGAATTCTCACTTATATTTCATGTGCATGAGCTGAAACATGGATATCTAGGAGCATGTTCCTCTCCACTTGGAATTCGTTCCTCCTCCTATTGAAACTTAGGATAAATTGGTTTATTTCCCGAAACTTTAATAATATAAGGAAATACATTATAATATTCCCTTGGGTTAAACCCTCAAGCTTAGACCCTTTTCCTAGTCTCTCATCCACCCTCCCTTACCGAGCCTATTGGATCTTAGTCCCCCATACTCTTTCTTCGTGGTAGGTCTACATGCAACGATGTTGTTTATATTAATAATATGGATATTTACATGTATAAAACAGGCTCCTGGTCTTTAACATCTAGGCTCTCCGGCGTAATAAACACATAAGCCTACCAGCTTATAAATACTTGGCTCACCATCCTACAAAACATGTTACATTCATAATTACAATCGGGGCTCGACCTTGGGATATTACACATGGAATAAAAAGGAAATTCTTCGTTGCTAGGACACCTCGATAGAATGGAGTTGTTGAAAGAAAGAACAAGACCGTACAGGAAATGGCTCGAATAATGCTAATGGATTCCAAACTGACAGATATTTTTTGGACAAATGCAGTGCATACAACAATTCGCATTCAAAACAGATTAATACTCAGAAAAAACACTGAAAAAACTCCCTACGAGCTATGGATATGAGGACCAGCAAATGTGAAGAACTTCAGAGTATTTGGAAGCAAATACTAAATCAAAAGAGAAGATGGAAGAATGGGAAATTTTGAATCTCGTGTGGAAAAAGTGGTACTTATTGGTTAGTCAAGTACAAGGAAATAATACAAGTATTATAATCTAAGGTTGAAGAAAGTGGTGGAAATAATCAATGTAATAATTGATGAAATAGGTGGAAGAGAATTAAAGGAAGAAGAAAATGAATCAATGGAACAAATTTATGAAGAAGAAGTAGAAGATGAAAAATAAGTAGAAGGAGAAGATGAAGAAGATCAAATAGAAGTAAAAGAGAAAGTTCAACAAGTGCCTCCAAAGACACCTAACAAACAAGTATAAAAGAATCATCCTTCAGATCAGATTATCGGAAACAAATATGCGGTAGTTGAGACTAGAAGAAGAATTTGTTCGCCAAAATAAATGCACCTAACACTCTCATCTACAATTGAACCAAACAGTTTTGAAGAGGCCAACAAGGATGAGTTTTGGAATAAGGCCATGGATGAAGAATTGGATCAAATAGAGAAGAATGACACTTGGGAATTGGTTCCAAGACCAAAGAATAAGAATGTCATTGGCACAAAGTGGGTATTCAGAAATAAATTGAATGAATACGGAAAGGTTAAAAGGAACAAAGATATATTGGTATGCTAAGCATATTCACAAGTTGAAGGAATCAAATTTGAAGAGACATTTTTCTTAGTTGCCAAAATGGAGGGAATTCAATTGCTTTTAGCTTATGCATGCTCCAAGAATATTAAAGTGTATTAGATGGACATGAAATCAACTTTTCTGAATGGGGAACTTTAAAGAGAAGTCTACATCAAACAACATGAAGTATTTCAGTTGTCAAAGAACAAAGATTACGTGTGCAAATTGAAGAAGGCATTGTATGGTCTAAAATAGGCTCCTAGAGCATGGTACTCTAGATTGGATAAATATCTATAGCAAGAAGGGTTTAGAAAAGGAAGTGCAGACAACAACCTCTACATCAAGGTAACTAAAGTTTATGTTGATGATATTATTTTTGGAAGCAATGATGACAGGTTAAGCTAGAAATTTGCAAAGGATATGTAGAATGAATTTGAAATGTCATTACTCGGAGAACTATCCTTCTTTCTGGGTCTTCAAATACGTCAAAGAAACCAAGGAATTTTTATTTCTAAAACTATGTATATCAGATAAATGCTAAAGAGATTTGGAATGGAAGATTGAAAACCAATTACCACTCCTATGCAAACTAGTTGCAAGTTGAGAAAAGATGATGATTCAAAGTCTACAGACCAGAGGAAATACAGGTCAATGATTGGTATATTACAATATGTGACAACATCCAAACCAGATGTAATGTAGGAAGTTGGACAGGTGGCACGATTTCAAGTAGAACCAAAGGAATCACATGTTGTAGCAGTGAAGAGGATTTTCAGATATCCCAAAGGAATAGAAGAGTTTGAATTATGGTATCCAAAAGAAAAGGATCTATCACTTATTTCCTACACATATGTAGATTGGGCAGGTTGCATTGATGATCGATGAAGCACTAGTGGATAAATGTTCTACTTGCATGAGTGTTTAGTATCATGGCTAAGAAAGAACTAATCATCAATATCCTTATCTATAGTTGAAGTAGAATATGTTGCAGCAACAACATGTTTTATACAAGTTTTATGGATGAAAGAAACTCTGGCAGATATACAGGTTGAGTAAGATGACCCCATTCCAATATATTGTGATAATAAAAGCACCATCAATATCTCAAAGAACCCGGTGATGCAATTCAGGATGAAGAACATTCCAATCAAGTATCACTTTCTACAGGAATAGGTTGCAGAGAATAACATCAGAGTTGAATATGTGGGCACAACAGAACAAGTGGTAGGCATCTTTACAAACCCACTTCCACGGGAAGCCTTTGAGTATCTTTGCCAGAGACTCAAAGTAATTTCTACTCTAAAATGAATGATTTTGAATGCTTATCTTATATGTCTTATATTTACATGAGGAAGCACCATAAAGAGGACAATTCAGGTTGGGAGATCAGTTTCAGGAAGAGTTCAGTCAAGGGGAGTATCCCCGAGGATAGTTTAGTTAGGGGGAGAAACTCTAGATGGAAAGATACCTTTTCCATTGATGACAAAGGGGGAGATATTTATTAGATGCAGAGCACAAAGGCATGGTTCTAGGGGGAGCGATGGTCACATGAAGAGCATGAGTGATATGAATTCAATATTTCATCATAGTATTGCCATCAATTCCAAAGGGGTATATTGTTGATTAATTGGGTTAGTTTTCATTGATGTCAACCCTTGAAGAAAGTTAGATAGTGAAATCTGGTAGCAAAAAGGTTTGGGTAATGGACCCAAGATTGATTGATGGATAATGGTATGTGTTTTGATATATTTTCCGTTAAAACTATTCTATATGGATAGTACATTTCACGCCATTTCTGGTGGTATGTGGAATGTCACATAACTCCTCACGGTCAGAGAGTTATGGCCATGTGAAGTTGGAGAACCCTCATGAGTCATCTAGAAGCCCTAAAAGGTAAAAGTAGTCAAAGTGTTTGCAAGTAAGAAATTATTTAAATAATAAAGTGAAGTGATGATTGTACTATAAGTCAAAGTGGATACAAAAGAAATTATTTAAATAATAAAGTTAATGGAGAACTTACTAATTATGGAAAGTGCTTAAGTTAAGTGGAAAAGTGGTTATAAGTGGGTTAACCCTAAAATAAGGAAAGTGGGTTAAGATGGTTAGAAGGTAACCCCTTGAGGAAGCTACATAAAAGTATAAATAAGAGGCAAGGGTCTCTCATTCAAAACACACTTGAATATCATTGAATATCTATTTTTGTGAAAGGTTATTTGGACAAGTATTATTGATAGAGACAAGTGCAGAAGAAAAAGTGTGGCAGAAAAAGTGTTGCATGAAAAGTGTAGCAGAAAAAGTGTGGAAGGAAAAGCACGGCAGAAAAACTGTGGCAGAAAAAGTGCGGCAAGAAAATCATGGCACGAAAAGTGCGGCATAAAAACTGTAACAGAAAAAGTGTGGTAGAAAAATCAAAATAGGAAAAGTACAATAGAAAAACCGCGACAAAAAAATCGCGACATCCGAACGCTACAAGAAGAAAAAGGTATGGTTTTCATATGTGTAGTGTTGAACTTATGAATCTGGTTGAGGGTTTTCCTTGTAAATCTATTAGATGCCCTCTTGGAATTTTGGGGCTTGTTGTAGAATGGTTTTGAGGCAGATATATTGAAGTATATTGTCAATGCACTTAATTTGATTTATTAGCATATCTTGTGGTGCATTGTGAGAGACACTTGTTAGTGGTATTAGTATATGATTGGATTATGAATGATACATCCTTGAGGCTACATAAAAGTGAGGTTGTGGCACATGGTTTGATGTAATGGTTTATGGTATTTGGTTATGGATAGCATGATGTATTTCTAGAGAAATTTTGATGGTTATATTGGTTAATGTATTTGGTATATGATTGAGGTACATGTTGGGTACATGGTTGAGACAAGTAGTTGATGAGTTGGCACATACATGAGGTGTATAGTTGATGATGTTGGTACATCTCTATGAATCATAGTTTATGTGTATTTGATGCATGATTGGTACATATTTGGTGCATGGTTGATGCACTCATTGATGATACAGGTCGGTGCATGGTTGATGCACTCCTTTATGGTACAGGTTGGTGCATGGTTGATGCACTTCTGTATGGTACAGGTTGTTTGGACAGGTTATTGTGATAGGTTATTTGTACAGGTTTGGTGAATGGTTGATGGATTTGTTTATGGTATAGGTTGAGGTATAGGTTTATGTATGGTACATGTTAGAAAAAGTTATTGGTACAACTTGTTACAGGTTGATCGGTACAGGTTTACAATAGTATATCTCACAGTGATAGTGTAACAGTGGTTCCATCATTCTACTTCTACGTTAGGGCAGTTGGACAAGGAAAGTATAGGTGGTTGTAGCCACCTTCTGGTTGTATCTGAAGTGTTAGAATATAATGGATGTTCTCGTTTTACCATAGAAAATATCACTATTGTCACCCAACCATAGGTTGAAGCCACCCTCCGAGCACCTTAACCTTGACAGAGAATATTCTATTCTCGTCAGGTTTACACTTGGAGGTAAATACCTCCTACATCTACCATTATATCAACACTCCCTCCTAGCTAGGGAGGTATTACAGGTAATGGTCTTGAGCACAAACATACCATTCACCTGGTAGCATCAACATAGTTGTATAGAATATCTCATGACTAGATCATGAGAACTGTCATCATCATCGGTGTCATCAGTTGCAACATCTCTCAAAACCATACTCTATATGAGTAATCAGACATGATGCTCACTCCACAGAGAGACAAAAGAGCCATTCTTCTAATCTAGAAGAGTAAATGTTCTGAACCATTTTCTGTCTGGGAAATCTATGTTCATCATTCATCTGGTTGATAATTATTTTAAGCACTACTGATAGTCTTCAAGGAAATCAGAAAAATATCATTCAATAGAACACAACTATGTCTATCCATAGTAGTACACAAATACAATCCAGTGGTACACTACCACACCAAGTACCACATAGATAATATATGTGGCACTTCTTTTGTCATCATGAGATCTGATCTTCTGAGTAATCATATTGATACAATATCTTGGCTATAGAAAATATTCACCATGATTTTGTTGTGCATTGGAGGTTCTCTACCAAGTTATCTTTCTTCCATATGTATACAAAGGGTCTCTTTCTGGTATGCCTCAAAGTCTTGAGGTTTCTCTTCATACGCTCTTTTTTTCAATTTCTCTAGAGAACAGTCTTTGCATTTATCTGATGTAGAACTCCAACCCATGGATATTGCAGATGATATAAAGAATCATGTAGAGGTATGTCTGATTTATTGGAACAAGTAATCTTCATATTCTTCTCCCTCCATCTGGGAGAACCTCTAGTTCTATATCTTGCAATGCTTGCATATATACACTGGTATTCATCATAACTTTCAGTTCCTCTACTTGATTTCTTTTAGTGAGTTCATATCAGGCTGGGAATCTTCTTATTATCGATACAATGACTGGTTGTTCTGGATTCTCTTTCTTTCTTGGAATCTTCATGTTCTTTCTCATGTTTTTCTTTAGTTCTTGGGTCCATTGAGTTTCTTATAGATTCCATGCCCTAAAGATTCAACTCTTTCCTTTCATTATAGGATCATGGATGTGGATGGAAAACTAGGGATACTTTAAGGCTTCTCTTTGAAGAAGACTTCTACTGATGTTGAATTGAACATGTACTATCTTTCATGGCTGCTAACATGGATATATACTTCATCATCTTCAATGGATCATAGGATTAGATCCCTCCTAATCCTTGCATCATGTATGAGTGTATGTAATTGGCTCACTTCATCTAACAGAGTCCACGCTTTTGTATGCATCCTTATTGTCTTCTGTAATATATAATCGACTACCTCCATCTAAAAGAGTCCATGCTTCCGTATTATTGTCTTCTGCAAAATGTCATAAGTCTTTCCCAAATTTCCTCTTGATTGTTGACTTATTTCTGTGTTTTCTTATTCTAAGTCTCTTCATGATTGATTCCGATTTCATCTTATCTTGTAATAACTTCCACATGATTTGTTTGATGTATTTCATATTTTCATGTGTATAATGATATCAATCCTTATCTTGTTGTTCTTCCATAGGTATAGTTCTTCTTGGAGCATATTATA